>CABHPH010111116.1:0-20622 GCA_902168325.1 Peromyscus nudipes
TTGTTTTTTTGAGACAGGGTTTCTCTGTGTAGCTTTGCGCCTTTCCTCGAACTCACTTGGTAGCCCAGGCTGGCCTCGAACTCACAAAGATCCGCCTGGCTCTGCCTCCTGAGTGCTGGGATTAAAGGCGTGCGCCACCACCGCCCGGCCATCCATAGTTTTATACTCTAACAAGGTCTGCAATTACACACACACACACACACACACACACACACACACACACACACACACACCACTCAGGTTTGATCCCCAAGACTTGCATGGTAGACGGAGGGAAGCAATTCCTACACATTGTCCTCTGACCTGCACCTGCACTCACACACACACACAAATAAATAAGATGTTAAAAAAAAAAAAAGAATTGATGTCCTCTTTCTCTTTTGAAAAAGTTATTTCACACTTGCCTATTCTATAACACACACACACACACACACACACCAAGAAGCAGGATGAAGACTTCGTTGTATGAAAGTTCCCCTCTAAATCACAGGTTTTTTTCATTTGATAAACAGAATTCTAAAGATGAGTCTACCATCTTTTTAAAAGATGGCTAGCATTTTGCTAAAATAACCATCCCCTATTTACGGGAATCTAAAACATCTATCTTTCTTATAATTAGATTTAATATAATGTAAAAATCAGTGAATATGAGAAAGGTAAGGTAACAACAAACTAACCCACTGAATTATAATCTCTTCCTTCAGAACTTGAGGTTTTGGTCACGGAGACGTTCTTCCCAACACAGCCCCGTTTCTCACAGCACTCACTCCCCGGTGCTGTGAGGACCAGTCTTACCTTCCACAGCCTCCCTGCAGCCACTGTCCGCCATGTCTGTGTCCGGCTCTCCAGAGTTTGGGACGTCTTTTTAGTGTCTGGGTTTCGCTGTGGAGATACCTTGTTTTCTTCTTGTCCCAAGTTCCAATAGACTCATGCGTCCCATGGAAGCAAGAAGCAAGGACATACAGTGTCTAAAAGAAAACAAACAAACAATTAAATGACTCCATCCACTCGAGGGCCAAACTCAATTCCAGCTCTGATTAAAATCTCTTTAGTCGCCGGGTGGTGGTGACACACGCCTTTAATCTCAGCACTCAGGAGGCAGAGGCAGGCGGATCTCTGTGAGTTCAAGGCCAGCGTGGTCTACAGAGTGAGATCCAGGAAAGGCGCAAAGCTACACAGAGAAACCCTGTCTCAAAAAAACAAAACAAAACAAAACAAAAACCAACTCTTTAGTCTTGTGTTCTACCCCCCCCCTTTTTTGTTTTTTCGAGACAGAGTTTCTCTGTGTAGTTTTAGTGCCTGTCCTGGATCTCACTCTGTAGACCATGCTGGCCTTGAACTCACAGAGATTCACCTGGCTCTGCCTCCCGAGTACTGGGATTAAAGGTGTGCGCGAGCACCGCTTGGCTTGTGTTATTTCTTCAACCCTTTCTTCAGAAGCCTCATATCCCAACAGCAAACTGCAGAAAGAAAAAACTCTGCAGACTATGAATCTTGTACAGATGCCACCGCCTTCTAAAACTCCCTAGTGTATTCCAAGAGTGTAAAAAGTAAGACCAAGGGACCAGAATCTTAAAGAGACTCCTTTGAATTCCAGCCCAGAATCCTCCCGAAAACAGATGTAGTGGCAGCCCTGAACTGCCCTGCTGTTGGTCGGTCTCTGGCCCGGGTTATTCTCTCACACCCCTGAGATCCGAAGTGTCGGTCTCTGGCCCGGGGTTGTTCTCTCTCACACACACGCCTGGGATCAGAAGTGCTCACCTATGAGTAAGTGCTCCAGTGCTGCCTGCAAGCTACGGACTGCCTGCAGATGCAGTAAGCACACATCTGGAATCCTATGGAGACACAGAACCATTCATACTATGTCCTTGTAATGTTCGGAGAAGACAAATACAAGCTTTACTCAAAAGGAGCATAATCGGGAGCCAATTTTAGGGCATAAAAATCAAGTCATTGTAAGGTGAAGTCTTACTGTTGAATATGATTTGTTCAGTACGTTACTGAACCTCCTCCATTAGCTGTTAAAATGAGGTCAAGGATTAAACACTAAAAACAGCTGGATAGGGCCTAGGAAAGGGTTACATTTTTGACAGCCCATTTGAGAGGCATATCAAAGCTAGCTTCCTGTGCATTTTTCCACAGTACTCTCACATGCTAATATTTCAACTCAACCATCTATTGTAGTGCCCAGTGTACAGTAAAACTCTATATACTGTTTGAAAAGCATATTTAAAACTTTACGACAGGCAAGACAGTTCAGCAGGTGAAAGCATTTGGCTCCCAAACTGACAACCAAGAGCTAGGGATAGGCTCGATGGTGCAGCCCTTGCCTGGCATGTACAAGACCTAAGGTTTAACCCCCAGTATTGCAAAATAAAATGCAAACCAAACAGACAACCTAAGATTGAGTGCTGGAGTCCATGTGGTGACAGACAACCTACTTTCATGGGTTATCCTCCAACCGCAACCTCCATACACACAATGTAACGTGACGCAAACACATAAATGTTAGACTTTTTTTTTTTTTTTTTTGGTTTTTCAAGACAGGGTTTCTCTGTGTAGTTTTAGAGCCTGTCCTGGAACTCGCTCTGTAGGCCAGGCTGGCCTTGAACTCACAGAGATCCACCTGCCTCTGCCTCCCAAGTGCTGGGATTAAAGGCGTGCACCACCACCGCATGGCTTAAATGTTAAACATTTTTTAAGAAGATGAATGTGTGTGGTATATACACTGGAGAGAATGGATACCTAGGAACAGGCCCTTCTTTCTGCTGGTATGAATGTTTAAGAGCGTGTCTCAAATTTAAAGGATCCTTGTCTGCTCTTTTTTTCTTCAAGCTCTTAGATTTGACACTTCAGCTTGTGTGTGTGTGTATGTGTGTGTGTGTGTGTGTGTGTGTGTGTTACCACAGGGTCTCATACATGTTAAACAAGTGTTTCTACCACTGACCTACAACACTAGTCCTCACCATATCTCCTCCTTTACTGCTGTTTGAGACAGCGTCTCTCTACATAGCCCTAGTGGGCCTAGAACTTGCCATATAGTCCAGGCTGGTCCTGACCTTACGGCAATTCTCCTGCTGGGATTCGGGATCACAAGCACATGCAACCATGCCCAGCCTCCTAGTAATAAATATAACAGTAACATTACAGACTTCAGAGAGAATTTTCTAGTATATTAATTATAACTACAAAGACAAAAAGACTATTCATTAAGGGTGTAGGTGTAGCTCAGTGGTTGACTTCTACAGCATCTGCAAGGCCTTGGATTTAATCATTAGCACCACATTAAAAAATTATAACAAAAATGTCATATGGCTCCATTTACAGGAAATTCTAGACTAGGCAAATGATTAAAATTTACAGGGAAAGAAAAGCAAGCTAGCGGTTGCTAGAGGAAGGAGTATGGGCCAGAAAACAGCCTGAGGAAAACTGGGATGATCAACAAGTGTCACGTGTCGTCAAACGTAAAGCCTGTGTGTTTGCTGTATGTCTTTTATTCTTAACATTATGACAAATAGAATGTCCTAAAATGTTTCATCTATGGCTAGATAGGCCATAGGCCCTAGGGAGAACCCAATACTATTATTGTGCTAAATGGACGTAGTATGAAAATGTTTCCCAATAGCTTGTTCCTATGCTCATAGATGAGAGCTTCACTCAGCCCTCATCAGAGAAGCTTCCTTTTGCAGCAGATGACAATTAATATCGAGACCCTCAACTGGTAAACATGAAGAGATGAGAAACTATAGAACTCAGTCCTCAATGGGATATCCATGTCACCCCCTCTCCCTGCAAGTCTTAGAATCTTCACAGAAGGGGGATCAGGAAGTCTTTAAGAGCCAGAGGTGATGGATAACTTAAAGGGGACACTTGTCCAGACACAGCAAGTCACATACATATGAACTACTCACAGTGGTTGTGACAACATGCGAAACGCTGTGCAAGCTTGAGTTAGAAAAAAAGAATCCCTTCATGGAAAGGGGGAGGTGGAAATGAACTATCACCAGGAGCTAAGGAATTCCTGGCAGCTGATATCTATTGGGGGAGTCTGTTTTCTTTAATGATGTGACTCCTGGTAGGTCAACCACACTCTAGACCCCACTTCTAAGACAAGTTGGGCAACACAGACTGGACTCGGTTGAGGAAAAAAAGAAAGAAGTTGGGGAAAGCAAAAGCTCCAAGTTGAGTGTGTTTGGAGGGGAAGATGGAGAGGGTGGATCTGGAGGAGTTGGGGTAAGAGGAGGATATGATCAAAATAAACTATGATATTCTCAAAGAATTAACAAAAACATTACATTTTCCCCCTAATTTTCAACTTTTGAGTTTTCTGGGAAGTCAGAACACCAAGTGATATAAAAGGTGAAGTTTTTACTTTTTAGCAACTTGCCTAAAAATGTCCTCATGAGATACTCAAAATGTTATTGACAATTTGACTAATAAAGGAACTTCTATTGGAAACAAAAATGTTTCATCTAGCTAGTGTAGTAAAAAGCAGTGGCGAAGGAACCCCCACAGCAAATTCTCTAAATGCTCAGCATACACTTCTCCTATCACAAGCACACGTCAGCCCGGCAGCTGCTCTCAAACCCTTTGTAAGCCCTCACCTCTGTACAGGGTTTAAGCAGCATTCCCTCAAAGCACAAGGGGGATAAACATGTTTTTTACCTCAACTCACAAAGTCACGTGGTCTGGTATCTGAGCAATCTGGAGGCTGCTGTTTCAGGCAATCTTTGAGCGGTGACCAGTCCATATTAGGAAGCGATTTCATTTGGACCCTCACAAAGAAAGTGCAGCAGAAGCTGGGGACTGCGGTGAGCGCTTGGGAGGCAGGGACAGGAGGATCATGAATTTGAGATCATCTAGGCTACAGCAAGATCCAGACCAGCCTGAGCTATAAGAAAGACCTTACGTCAAAAAAACCCAAAATGAGGCCATGCCTCATAATGATAACAAATATATTGCTGGAGACTTTTCTGTAACCAGAAAAACTGATCCTTAGCTGTCTAAAAAGGTATTTGATGGTTATCTTTCCCACAAAGCATAGGAATGTGTCTCCACTGACACAAACACATTTAGTGAATCTCTTCCAAGTTCAAATGTGAAATGTTGGTTTTCAGTGTCCCACAGTAACTCACTTTTCTACTTAAGTAAAACGTAGCTTAATTCTCCCTGGATCATGTCCACTTTAACCCTAGCCCTGTAGCCCTGAAACCTGCATCAAACCTTGACCATTCTGCTTTAGCTTTCCCAGGGCTTCGAAAGTTCTAAGATTCATTCTCCACTCACGGAGCCTATACTAGATGGTAGCTTACATTTTTCTGGCAAATGTGGCAAAATGCTAATGTCTTTTAGAACGGGGTGCAAATATTTGCTAATGTCCTCCAGTTTTCTCTGTGTTTAAGATAATTAGTAACTTAAAAAAAAAAAATGGGCTAGGTAGTTGTGGCGCACGCCTTTGATCCCAGCACTCGGGAGGCAGAGGCAGGAGGATCTCTAGGAGTTTGAGGCCAGCCTGGTCTACAGAGTGAGTTCCAGGACAGCCAAGGCTACACAGAGAAACCCTGTCTCGAAAAACCCAAACAAGCAAACAAACAAATAACCAACCAACCAAAAACACAAATAATGGGTAAGGGAGATGCTGAAACGGCAAGAACACCTGCCGTACAAACATGAGACCCTGGGTTCAAATCTTCAAGGCTGGGTGGCAGAGGCAGGTGGGTCTTGGGAGACTGCTGATTAGCCAGCTTAGTCAAAATGGTAGGAGTAAGTTGAAGACTGATAGAGGAAAGCTAATGTCTTCTGCTGTCCCCCACATATACGTGCACGGGTGAAAACACAAACACACTCAGGTGTGTGCACCACACACCTACACATACCACAAGAAAGAAAGGAAAAGAAAAAAAAAAGAGTAACAAAATATATTTGCCTCTGTAGAAAAAGTACCTGTAAGGGCCTATAATGACAACCAGGAGCGCACACGAAGCTTCAACCACAGTCTCCTACACATTTTATAACAAGCTGGACAGCCAGGACAAGGAACAGCTGAGAGGAGAAGAAAACTCAGGGCCGGCAGGGCGGCAGGGCCATGTTCATCCTTCTTGTCCTTCAAGTCTCAGGTGTGGCCGGAGGAACCCATGGAAAACAAGGAAAGACAGAGATCTGGGGAAGCCAGAACAAAAGGGAAGGGCTGGGTATCCGGAAGCAAAGAGGAGGAGATGGGAATAAAGTTCAGTATGAATAGAGCAAAGGACCATCAGTCTGCCGGGTTAGACGTTTAGACACGAAGGACACCATGAAAAGGGCACAGCAGTAGGGTCGGATGTGTTTAAAGACTCCTTTTTTTTTAGTAAACGATGCCATTTTAGGCTCTCAGAACAAAAAACAGTTTTCTTGGATGTAAGCAATTTGCCATCCTGATCTGGCATCGAAGAACACAGCATACCTAACAACTGTGCTCATTAACATTTACTGGATGCTGGTTTTGATCATTTATAGGGTGCCTTCTTGGTGCCAGGCAGCCAAACATGTATTATCAACTTAATCTTTGTAACATCGCATAAAGTAGAAACTATTCTAATATTCTTACTACTTTCCAAACCAAGATGTGGGTTAAAAACCTTACTCAAGAACACACAACTAAAGGTAAAGTCAGGATCTAAAGTGAGGTGGTGGTCTGCTTATGACACCCAGTGTTTTAACTAAGACCCCCCCCCCAAAAAAAAAAAAAAAGCTTAAACACTGCAAAGGTCCCTGACTCTGGTACAGTTGATCTGGGTTTGAACTGGGACTCGAACATATACAGCCTGAGTAAATCTGCAGATTCTTCAACACTCCCCTATCCTCCAGGCAAGGTGGCTGGCTGGCCCGGAGCTCTATGTATGTAGACCAGGCTGTCCTTGAACACATAAAAATCTGCTTGTTTCTGCCTCCCCGGTGCTGGGATTAAAGGCCTGAACTACCATGCCCACCAGCTCAGATCCACAACATTATTCAAAATGCTTATTTTCAATGCGGTAGAAAGTCTCTGGTAACACCAATTTGTATCACATTGATATCTACCAGTTAAGCTACAAAAGATGTTACATCCACCTTGGGTCATTGTTCCTCCCGGCCTCTCAACCTTCAGACCTGAGACCGTGTGACTCACAACTCCTACTCACGTCCCAAGATCAATCACGTCCTCCCATCAGATTGAAGTTTTTGATAATTCAAGCATCAAGTTCTAACTGGCTCGACTTGTTATTACGACTTTGTCCTCTAGTTCTACTTTCAGCTTCATTGTCCTAAACATTTCCTGTCACGTGACCGGTAGAGTGTGTAATAGTTATGAGGCAGGTATGACAACAGCCTCACATGTGAAGAAACTAGTTCAAGTGCCCAAGGCCATTTAATAGAATTAGAATAGAAATCCAGAAGCTGAAAAGCTATTATTTTTCCCTCATAAAAAGTAGTTTTTACTGGGCTCAGTGGTGCATGCCTATGATCCCAGCTTTAGGGAAGCAGAGGCAGAGCAAGGAGATCTCAGAGTTTGAGACCAGACTCATTGCAAAAAAAAAACAAACAAACTCAAAAAAGCAGTTTTCAAGCTGTGTTGTCAAAAATCCATGGAGACTGGAAAAAGGTGGCTCACCTAACTTTTTCAGATGGTCATGATATATCTCTGTCATATCCCTTGGATGCCATAGCCTCAGATTTGCTTATTTGTTTGGCTGAGGGTCCTCTCCCTTGTAACTTGGAGACTATAACCTCAGTCATTCACACACAGTAAGAGCAGTCTCTGAAGACTATTTTTCTTCCAGTCCACCCCAATGTTTCTATTCCCAGATCTGCCAGGGAAGTTATGGTCATTTAAAAAATGTTGTCATTATCATTATCCACACTATGAAAAGACTGTAGCATGCACAAAACACTGAGTATCTCAGATCATTTTGATTTTAATCATTAGAATTTAATCAAATTAATATTTTGGTAAAATCCATTATTCATATTTATTGGAAGTGTTCTGATCTACACAGTATTCTAAAAGTATTTTTAAAAATATTCCAAAGACCTAAGCTACCAAAGGCTTCCGAAATTTTCTTCTCTACTCAATTTTAGCTCTTCCACGTGACAATGATTTCTAGTAGCTTATTACATACTGGGCATTTTATGTTACATGCAAAGACAAAATGACTACAGTCCTTTCTCTGGCCCATATACTCATGTATTTCTACAACGTCATCACCCAGAGCTGCTGAAGAAGACAGACTATTCTGATTAATTACTCAACTTGTTACTTGAAATATTCAGAGCTCACCAGGTTCCCCTTTTAAGCCAAATTAAGCACATACTATGGATGTACTGGTGCAGGTCTCAGTGTATGGTCCACAGACTCCTCACAATAGTTTATAGACTAAGAAATTTTTAATTTAAAAGTATGTCCAGTTGCTGCTTGTTTAGAGAACTCAATGGTATAAATTCTTTGTATGTTGATACTACTAGTTAAAAAGTTGGTTAAAACAAAAATTTGTTTCTATTTTGCTAATGTTTAAATCTTAGACATGTGGAATCTTAGCCAAGTCCTTGGGGCATAGGCATTCTTAACTAACGAGGCAATAGTAGCTTCTAAAAAGGCTGTCTTGGGAAGAGCTTTAGGATAAACAGTGAGAGAGTGCCTCACTGCAAGTTAATGACTGACTAGTCTTCAAGTTAGCAGTCCACACAGTTTATTCAGCAATGTACCAGGAGAGAGCCTCCACCATGATGGGCATAGGCAGACACAACAGTGGCTCACTAGAATACAATCTTTATAGCGTCAGACAAAAACCAGATTTCACAACATGTGGAAAGCAAGATTTGGTGCATATCGACAGCTATTCATTCTTCCACGTCCCCCCTTAAAAGATGACAGTTTTATCAGCGGAGGCAATGTGCCATCAGGGTAAGGCCAATCTTCTCCTTTGCCAAGTTTTTCCTCAGACTAGTGTCAACCAGTACCTGCTAATGAGATTAAAAAAAAAAAAATTTTGCTGAGACGTTTCAGAAAGATTTTATTTCCAAATGAAGACTTGTAAGAAAGAAAGCCACGTGCCCCCTACTGTCTGGCACAACAAAGCATAACTGAACTCATTTCAAGAACAACTATGAAAACAAAGGCAACCCCTCTAAGAACCCCAGGGGAGGAAAGAGAAGAACCAGGTCCTTGACGACATTTTCGCTGCTACACAAGCACTGGATCACCTAGACTCTTAAGTGGGATTTAAAAATTGTTCAGTGGCTTCTCAGATGTTCCCAGGAGCTTTTTCTAAGTTGCTTAACTCCAAATCTGATTCCATGATTTCCATGAACAGGAGAACCCTAGAACGTGGCCAATGCTCAGCAACACATTCTTATGTCTAAGACAAAGCATCCACTAGACTATTCTTAAATTATATGGAGTCAAGCTTTACCATTTGTTATAAATTTCATAGCACAGGTTATTTTTCCATTTCCATGGGAGGACGTTAAATTCAGTCACCACAAGACAGAGCAGTCTTTGGTTATGTAGAGACAAGTAAGTGTAAACTGGCAGCGTTCTCAACCCTTTTTTGTGACCTCTGTAGGTATTGACAAATAGAATGTGAGAGGACCAGCTGTCAACACTGTAACACTTATGCTGAGGATAAACGTGTCAATATATGTGAAAAAATTGTATATATACATTCACATCTCTCTCACTACTGATCAATGTATAAGAGGAGAACTCTAGAACAATGTAGTGTATTAAAATTTACTAGGATAATCGAGAATCCAGCTACAAGAATGTGTTCTCATAAAAGTTGCTGTTAGAAAAAGTTAATGGGGCATACGGCATGGGGCCTCCCCTCCAGCCCACATTATCTCGTCAATACTTAGGAGGGGCAATCTAATTCTAAAGCATTTGTCTGGACTACAGGTTAGTTTGGTTCTAGGTTAATAGTCTGCAATACTGACTAAATTTATGCTAAAAACAAAAAACAAAATGCATAGATTGCAGAAGCAGACCCAACAAGTCAAGCAGTAGACCAAGTTGTGACAGTCTGAGTCGGATTTAGAGGGGCCTCGGGTTAAACTCAGTGGAAGAGCACTTGCCTAGCATGCATAAGGGCACCCAGACTCAATCCCCAGCACCTTAAAAAAAAATTAAGAGAAAGAAAAAGAGAAAGAAAACAGAAACAAGTTACTATTCATCTCCCCTAGGCTATGAACACAAAGCCCTGGAAGAGTTCATGATTCTGTTACAGAAGTCACTTGCTTTGGCCAAGTTTCTTGTTTAAGGTTTTGTCTGTTCTGGTCAAGATTAACTGCAATGCAGGATTAAAACCAGCTACTCTGGAGTCGTGTATCTTTTTTCTAACCAGTGGCGGACCCAGAAGAAACGGGTGGCAAGCTTTCTCAAAGGTCCACCTGGTGAGATTTTGAGGTGCCCACTCAAGTGGGAAAGACCAAGGCAGAACAAGGCTTCTATTAGCAGGATTGTCAGGATAACATTCAGGGCAATAATCAGCTCGGTTAATACGGTCTAAGAACACTTGGTAACATTCATTCTCAACAAGTTCAGTTTGGTATAACCAATGACCTAGTTCTAAACTAGGGAACCACTGCTGCCCACAGTCAGGGCAGTGGGAGTTATCGGAGAACATCTGGGCTTAGAAAGACAGCACAAGCAGTGTAACAGCAAAAGGCAACAACGACACAGACAGAAAGGCAGTAAGCGGCGACACTCGGTCCTGTTACAGGTTTCCTTAGCAACTTCTCAGTTCACAGCACTGGAGTGTTAAATCTGGCTTGCACCTCAGTGCAGTTCTTCAAGATCTTGTATTCTATTTTTCACTTAATTGCAACTCAGTCTCTGTACTCACGGGCCAGTCCAGTCTATTATCAGTCACTTACTAGAAGCACAGATCACAGAATAGCTCCTTCAAATCCCAGCGTCTTAAGAAAAGCCAGACCGCTAGTCTGAACTGTTCAGCAGCAGTAGTATCAGCGGGTGATGGTGTCCCACAAGGGTACTCTGCACTGCTGGTAAGGTAATTATGCCTGGTGAAACAGAGGCGCTGATGGATGCAGTGAGTCTTCTGTTGATGCTGGCACTCTTGCCCGATGGCTCTTTACACTGACGTAGTAGGGTCAGGAAAACCTGGTGGGGTCCTTGCCAGTAGATCCAATGAAGTCAGTCTTGAAAGGACCTTTATCTGGATCCAGTCACAGAGAAGTAGCTGGCGTTGAGCTTGCAGGATGGTCTGGGAATGCGTCACATACCTGCAAATGATAAACTCATATGGGCTTTGCAGTTGCTCACAGTATTAGAAACATGCATTTGAGAATTATTTGCATCAGTCAAGGCAGATGACAACAGTCTCATGGGTTTCCCCATAACTTAATTTAGGTCAAACCCACCCAACCTATTTGGGAGTGACTCTTCTGGGCACTGGGATGAGTTTTGAATCACTCAGGATTTTTATGAGGATTGCTGTGGATTTTCTTTCTTTCCCCTAACATATAGGTACCAGTAACTATGACAGCCTTTCCAACACAGGCTTCAATCTAACCATGAAAAATCCTAACAGACCCGAGCTTCTCTCATGACCCTGAATGTAACACACAAGGTAGGGAAGTAGGACACATGGATCAAGACGGCTGTAGAGGAAGTGTCAGTTTATCAAATTACAGTATGTGCCCTGCCGCCCTCCAGTAGTTTCTATTAATAGTTTTTCTAAATCCCGAGGCTCAATCGTGTGAGAACAGAGACACTGAAACAATGGAACAGGGGTCTCGAAAGCAGAACAGCGCTGGCATTACGCAGCCGAAGCAGTTCTCTTAGAGCCTCGAGAATTTCCCAACGACAGAGTGAAAAGCAAGCAAGCCCCTGAAGACACTATAAAGGCAGGGCCACACTCTGATAGGAGACCAGAGTCAGCATACGTGTAGTAACGTGCTTTTTGAGGTCAGGTAACTGGGTACCAGGCTACCAATTCAGGTCCTCAGTTTCCGGAAATATTTCTAAGGAAGTATTTGGGAGTGAAGCCAGGAATAGTAGATTTCCTTGACCTGTTGACAGCGGCTCTCATGACTGCTCCCCTTCTGTCACTAAAGCATAGACAGCCCGAGAGCCGGGACTTCTGTGTTTCACTCCTTATTACAGGGATGTCGTTCCCTATCACAAGCATCTCTTTAGAATACTTTTACATTTCATCGTTTTGTGTATGTGTATGGGCACAGACGTGCCACAGCAGACACATGGAGTTCAGAGGCCTAGGATGTGAATCCCAAGTAGGTCGGCGTCAGGCCAGGTGACAAGTGCCACCCCGAGCCATCTTGCCAGTCTTAAAGAAGTAAGTGAAAATAAAGGACAACTTGAATCCCTATACCAATGCTAGGAGTGTAAATTAATATAGCCACTTTGGAAATTAATTTATCAGTGCCCAATAAGCTAAAGAAATCCATTTTCTGTAACCTCACATACTCTTCAGGAATATACTCCAGAGAATTCCTCATAGATGCTTTCAAAGGCATAAGTAAAACCTCCATGGTAGCTCAGTGTAACAGTAAACTACAGGCTACATATCCACAAATAAGATGGATGAATAAACTGAGATACTGCCACAGAATGTAACATACAGACAGATGAAATCCAAACTGCTGAGTTAAAAAAATAAAAGTACAAGAAAAAAAATACATATGAATACACACATTCTTATATAAATTTTCCACTTACAGAGTTTCAAAAGCACGAAAAACTATTATTTGTCCAGGAGTACATGCAATACAGCTAAATGGGAAGCTTAGCAGCACCATAACTTCTCTTTGATAGGAGAGGGAAGTGAATGGGATCTGAGGAAGCTCCATCACCCCCATACTGGGAGCTGAATCCAGGGCTCACATGTGCACTTGACCACTGAGCCCAGCCCATTTTTCTTCCTTCTTGTAACTAGGTGAAGAACAAAGATGCTCTATCACAAATTCTAATGGCTTATAGCATCTCTATTCATTATTGTATAACTTCAAGTATCAGAAACAGCAGTGAGAGAGAGAAGAAACAGGCAAAACCAGCCTTCCGCACCAAGGACAAGAGGAAGTGACCCTGCCCAGAGGCAAAATAAGTGTCGAACACTGGGATACAGAGGACCCTACCAGACACTGTGGCGTGTACCCAGATCCCCGTACTCAAAGGCAAGAGGCAGGAGGATCACAAGTGTCAGGACAGCCTGGATGCTCCAGCGAATCCCTGCCTCAAAAAACAAAGAGGCCCAGAGAGTAGGTATCATTGCTTTTCCTACAAATTCTAAGCACTACGTCTTCATAGAAATACGATTGAAGAAACAAACTAACAACCAAAAATCAAAAACTGCCTTATGTGAGGCACAATGTCAATTAAGACACATACAGAGAAAATAATCTTCCACACTTCCCGAGTCTAGACTGGAATCAGTATTACAGCTGAAAGCTTACTGAACTTTACACGAGCTTTTTTAAGAAAAGTCACCCACAGAGATCACAGGACATTTAGTAACATGTATAGACAAAGCCAGCAAACAAACTGATCACAAACACAGCGGGCAGCTGGGCACAGTAGCACACCCCTTTAATCCCAGCACTCAGGAGGCAGAGGCCAGCCTGGTCTACAAGGTGAGTTCCAGGACAGTCAGGGAAACAAAAAGCAAACAAACAAACAAACAAACAAAAACAGTGGGCCAAAACCAAAGCTTAAAAAGTTTCCATGTAACCCAGATACTACACAAAACACAGATCTGTTTTTTTTTTTGTTTTTTTGTTTTTTTGTTTTTCGAGACAGGGTTTCTCTGTGTAGCTTTGCGCCTTTCCTGGAACTCTCTTTGGAGACCAGGCTGGCCTCGAACTCACAGAGATCCGCCTGCCTCTGCCTCCCGAGTGCTGGGATTAAAGGCGTGCGCCACCACCGCCCGGCCAGATCTGCTTTTTTGTTTGAGCACATGAGCACTTAGCAGGCAGAAGCTCTAGGACTGTAAGTTCCAGCCAGCCAGGGGTAAACAGAAATGTTCTCCCTAACAACAGAAAAACTGAATTCTATTTAAATCCACTGAAACGCGTCCATCAATTAACAGCAACAGATTTACATGAGTTAAAGAATTTAGCCTGATCCCGTTTCATTCTCCTTAATAAATGTTAAGTATAAAACCCCAAATCTGTTTTTTAGATATGTATTTTTACATTTTGTGTGTATGGGTGTTTCCTTTCATGTATGGATGTGTACGATATGCACTCCTGGTGCCTACAGAGGCCAGAAAAGGGTATCAGATCCCATGGAACGGTTCACAGACAGTTGTGAGCTGCCACAGAGGTGCTGGGACTCAAACCCGGGTCCTCTAGAAGAGCAGCCAGTGTTCTTAACCACTAAGTCATCTCTCCAGCCCCACACCCCCACTGTTTTGTTTTTAGACATGATCTCATGTAGCCCAGGCTGGCCTTCAGGAGTGGTGGGATTACAGGCATAGCCACCACTTCTGGTTTCTGTGGCACCTGGGACAGAAACCATAGCACGCTAGGTGAGCACTCGACCAACTGAGCTACATTTCTAACCAAACCTGCCTTACTTGTCTGTTTGCCTATTTGTTTTTGAGACAGGGTCTCACTGCAAAGCCTGACTGACCTAGAGTTCCCCCATGTAGACCAGGCTGGCCTCACATTAACAGAGATTCAAGGTGTATGCCATGATGCCCCAGCCCAAATCTGCCATTGATACTATTGATCTATATATTATGAATAAAAAAAAAATCTTTGGGGGGCTGGAGAGACGGTTCAGTGCTTAAGAGCACTTGCTGGTCTTGTAGGACGAGTTCCATTTCCAGTATGCACATGGTGGCTTATGATCAATCATTCAGAACTCCAGTGATCTGATGCCCTCTTCTGACCTCCACAGGCGCCAAGCATGAATGTAATGCAGACAGACATACAGGCAAAACACTCAGACATAAAAGTAAATTATTTTTAAAGTTAAAAAATAGAAGTAAACGTTTTGATTTCTCTGGGATTATCATTTTAATTTATTTACTAAGGTTAGTAAATAACTGTAATTGTCTACCTTTTGTATAACAGTTTCACCAAGGTTTTTTTGTTTTGTTTTTTTGAGACAGGATTTCTCTGTGTAGTCCTGGCTGTCCTAGAACTTGCTCTGTAGACCAGGCTGGCCTCAAACTCAGATCTGCCTGCCTCTGTCTCCTAATTAAAGGCATGTGCCACCACCGCCCAGCTAAGTTTCACTAAGTTTATACACAAAGTAAAATGATAAAAGCTTCATATTCCACACTTAGTTCTGAATTTAGACGGGTTAGTAAGGATTT
This sequence comes from Peromyscus nudipes, assembly GCA_902168325.1. Lineage (NCBI taxonomy): Eukaryota > Metazoa > Chordata > Mammalia > Rodentia > Cricetidae > Peromyscus > Peromyscus nudipes. Next base: position 15,318 of record CABHPH010111116.1, read on the forward strand.
ATATCTTCACTACTGAGCACACACATTTTTCTTCCCAACAGTGGACAACCAGGAAATATGCTAGGCTAGAAAACAGCTGCAAATGTTCTCTTGCTCCAGGAACTGACAAAACAGGTGTGGACAGGCACATGTCCAAGAGAGCATGCATGTGCACATGCACATTGCAAGCATACTTATGGGGGGAGGAGGGAAACAAGCATAAAGAATCAGACTTTTATTGGCACAGCTGCATCTTCTCTGCCCTGCCTGACTAAACTCCCTGGCTCAAATTCTACAGTTTCAATTTAAAACACCAGCAACCAAACCTTTAAAGCCAATATGCCGCTTCTTGACCCAATGCCAAACTTGTTTATTTGTTTTTTATAAAAGGTTGCTGCATCTACGTTTGTTATTATCTGTCTATATTGCAATATCCTGGGTATATTATCTTCACTAACTGGTAACAATGTTTAAACGAGTGTTTTGGGGTACCTGAAAGGTGGTATGAAAGGGAGAGTTTAAACTAGGGGGAAACACTCCAATACCTCCTTAGGGAAGTTTTTAACATAGAAACTAGATGCCTGGAGCAGTTCATATATTATACATACTTCTGTTAACCCAACCTGGCCTCAATTGGTGCCTCTCCTGTGTCAGCCTCATGAGTGCCCAAAATATACAGTGAGACTTGATTATGATCCCCAACTGTCCCTCAACTTCCATAACTACTTTTTTCTGGAGTCTTATGTAACCCAAACTTGAACTCAGTCCTCCAGCCTCAGCCTTCTGACTATTATGATTACAAATACTCTCTGCACACCTTATTATTCGCTCACTTGTTTTGTTGTTTTTTGCTTTGGTTTGGTTTGGGGCCAGCCCGGTCTGCAGAGGGAGGTCCAGGAAAGCCAGGGCTACACCAGGCTGGCCTCGAACTCTTATCAACCTGCCCCCGCCCCCCCCCCCCCAAGTGCTGTGAATGAAAGTGTGCACCACCACGCCTAGCTTATTTACTCACATCTAGTCTTTTAAATATTTTATCCTTATGTATCTTTATGTAACCTTGTTGGACCTCAAACTCAGATCTGCCTAGACTGCCTCTACCTCCCAATGCTGGGGTTGAAGCTGTGGATTACACAACCTGCTCTGTATTACTTGAGACAGGGTCTTCTCTCGCTGAACTAGAAGGTAGGCTGGGGGTCAACAATCTTCCTGTTTCTCCCCCTCCTATCCCATACCCCCTATTCAAAGGGCTGGGGTTATAGACAGGGTCTTCCTGTGTAGCCCTGGCTGGCCTAGAACTAGCTATGTAGACCAAGCTGGCCTTGAACATGCACTACCAACACACCTGGTTCTACCAACACACAGAAAAGTTTCAGAAACGATGCAGTTTCCTTACATGCTTCATTCAATATTTTATATAAGGTGAAATTATTAAAACCAAGAAATTTAACATCACTCTATTAATGAAGTCACATTAAAATTTCACCCATTTTCCTGTTAATGTTCTTTTTCTGTTCTCAGTTCCAAGCCAGGATCCTGTTGATCAAAGAGGCTACCCTTGTAGAGGGAATCACCACCCCTCATATTCTCCTAAACTGCTAAGCAGCTCCTGTAATACCCACAAGGCAGAGTGACCAATAGGATGAGCTTCCTAAATTAAGGTCTTACATCCTATCTGGTACCTTCTCTAAGCTGCTAAATCTATATATGTAAGGATTTCCTGGGTTCTACAGTCTGCTGTTGGATCTCCTACCTTGCTTCCTTCCCCCAAAGTGCAGCAACCAGTTTTATGTTAAAGGACCTAATTATCTGAAATCTGTTATCAGCAAATCTCTCCAAGAACTTTGGAAAAAATCTTCACGTTTAAAACAGATTGCTGTGGGATGGTCTGTATGTCAAACATGTTGCTTATTGGTCAACAAATAAAACACTGATTGGCCAGTGGTCAGGCAGGAAGAAGTATAGGCGGGACAAGGAGAGAATTCTGGGAAGTGGAAGGCTGAGCCAGAGACACTGCCAGCCACCGCCATGACAAACAGCATGTGAAGATGCCGGTAAGCCACGAGCCATGTGGCAAGGTATAGATTTATAGAAATGGATTAATTTAAGATGTAAGAATTAGATAGCTAGAAGCCTGAGCCATTAGGCCAAACAGTTTAAACAATATAAGTCTCTGTGTGTACTTGGTTGGGTCTGAGCGGTTGTGGGACTGGCAGGTAGCAGAGATTTGTCCTGACTGTGGGCCAGGCAGGAAAACTCTAGCTACAACAGATCCCACATTTCATTTGGTTTTTATTTCTCCTCCATCTCTAATATGTAAGTTTCTCAATTTTACCTTGTCTTTTATGACCTTGATAGTCTGGAAGAACAGCGTCAGTTTGGACAGAGTCTGCCTGTTTAAGTTTGTGTTATATTTTACTGTGACTTGGAAGACAAAAAGTTTATAAAATAACCCAAACTGAAGAAACAATCAGTCCCCAGCACCATATTACTTAGGTTCATGCTGTGCCTGTGTCTTCTGGAATATAAACCTTGACCCTCTCCACTGTGAGTGACTGTTTTCTCTTGCAGTTAATGATTACCTTAGGAGAGATACTTTAAGACTGCAGTTACCCTGATTCTCCTGTCTTTCCCCACTAGCACCACAGGCAGATGTTACAGGAAATAATGCCTAGAGTACTGCTTGTCTAATGGTGACTTCCTATTTCCTTCTTGCCTGCTTGGTTTATAAAGTTCTGTCAGAGTGAGTTATCCCTTCTCCATTCACTCACCTATTCATTAAGCTGTTACCAGTAAGGATTCACGAATACATATTTTATGGGTTTAAATTCCATACTATCATCATTCAATTTGTTCTTCACACGGTTTTAACCTGGCCATTAGAAGATTCTTAAAACTGGCTACTGTCCTTCCAACAAGCTTTTCAAAAACCAGACCCGAATGTCCACTTCCATTGGACATCATTAAAGTGACAATCAAGACAATAACTACTTTTTAAAAGCCTCATCATGTTGCTCAGGCTGCCCTTGAACTTAAGATCTTCCTCCTTCAGCTTCCCGAGTGGCTGGTATTACAGGCTTGTACCACTGTACCATTTACCACTAACACTCCATTTCTTTCTTTCTTGTTTGTTTTCCTGAGACAAGGTTTCTCTATGTAACAGTCCTGGCTGTCCTGGAACTTGCTCTGTAGACCAGGCTGGCCTCCAACTCACAGATATCCGCCTGCTTTTGCCACCTGAATGCTGGGATTAAAGGCGTATGCCACCACTGCCCAGTCATTTCTTTCTTTACTATATTCAATTTATCATCTGAGAATCATTAGCACTTCATGGGAGTGGGTCAGAACTACAAATTCAGACACATTAGCTCTGAATCTCTGAAAACCTGAGGAACTCACGCCAAAATTTTAATACGTTTGCCAGATGATCCTTTTAGACAGCATATCTCACTGAACCTGGAGCTAAGGCTGAGGTTCCAGGCAAGCACCTCCACACCTGACTTTTTACCTGCATACTGGGATCGTAACTCAGGTCCTACAAAGAAGAAAAAAGTTAGCTCCCTTTATTATAAAATCCTGTTTATGGCTCATTTTCAAAGGATAATTTGTAACATGCCTTGAGTATGAATTATGTTTTCACAGCCACCACTAACAAACCCACAGGTGACTGGATTCTTCTTCCAGAGCACTAGAGACGCTACTATTCTTAGTGTTTCCCTATAAAATGTTAAACAGTGGGTCACGCAGTTACAAAGCATACACTGCAACTTTTATGCTAACAAGTTCCCTAGGATAACTCCCGTCACCGTCCAAACAGAACCAACAGCTATCCCTCTACTGCTGAGCCTGAATGACTGCTCCTGTGCCGACTTGAATCCTCTCCTTATGCTGCTGGCCTTCTTAACCACAAGTGGGCTAACACCACCCAGGCGGCCGAGGCGGTGTGACAGTCACATGAGACAGCAACACGGAGCACTACCAAGGTACAGAAAGGTCTCAGAAACTGTAGCTAGTAAACAGAAAGGGCACTAAATAAAGTGCTGCTGCTCTCCTCTAGTAAATCAGAATAGAGCAAACCTGGGTGGCTCCATCAGAGCTGCCTACACCTTCAGAAGGCAAAACCAACATTTTAAATTTGGTTTTGTCAAGCACTAAAGCAACTAAAAAGCAATACACGGGATGGAGAACTGGAAGGAGAGGAGGAAGGGGAGGAGGGAGGGGAAACTTCAGTCGGATGTAAAATAAATGAATTTAAAAAATAATTTAAAAAAGCAATACAATTTGATCTGTAGAAGTAATGAAATTACAGGTGAACTTTCTTCAGTTCTATCTGGATTACCTAGTATACAGCAAAGAAACCCAATTAGTGGTATTAGTAATAGCTGTTTCTCCTTCTGTATTTAAATTTCTTTTAATGTTCTGAACAACCCCACAACTCCCACTTTACTAATAAGGAAACAGGCTCAGAAGTTATCTGCCAAAGTCCTAAGATCCTCAGGCCAGCGAGGGAGCCTGACAGAACAGGAAGTCCATCCGATCAGCTGTGACTCCAAAGTCCGTGTATATAACCACTGTTCAAGATCCCTATTGACAAATGCTTGTCTTACTGCACAAAACTTATGATAAATGCACAATTGAAATGTAGCCAAGCATGGTGGCACAACTCTTTAATCCCAGCACGTGGGAGGCAGAATCTGGTGGATCTGAGTTCAAGGCTAAAATGGTCTAATAGTGGGGGGTCCAAGTAAGCCAGAGACCCTACCTCAGAAAAATTAAAAAAAACCCCAAAACCAAAAAACACCCCTACTCTATTTCTCAAGTAAGGATCTAAATTCTGGTTACTTGTTTTTACAGAAGCTCTCAGTGTGGTATCTCTACATTGGGATGGAAACTTAAAAGAAAAAAAGCTCACATGAGTCAGCCAAGGTTACATGATAACTGCAGCAAAATTGGTTATCTAGTTGTGGACTCTGCATCCACATCTATCAACATTACTTAAGAAAAAGCCTCAAAAGTTTCCGTAATGAAAGTCAGGTTGTTTGCCTTAAACTATCCCAATGCAAAAGGCTTCCCAGAACTGGTAGTTCTGGACCCTGTTGTAGCCTTTAAAAACAAAACAAACAAAACCTCTCAGATATTTATTTAAATAAACTATTTTAAATCCTAAGGACAGGCACTTGGGTGTGGTGGAGCACACCTTTGGTCCGAGCACTCCAGAGGCAGAGGCCTGGGGATCTCCTGAGTTCCAGGCCAGCCAGGGCTACAAACAGAAACCCTGTCTTGGGAAGGGAGAAACAAGTAACACAAACAAAACGGGCATATTTAATTT
>CABHPH010111117.1:4058-16900 GCA_902168325.1 Peromyscus nudipes
ACATAAAGCAGACCCTCCCACCCAGTCTACCTGCAAGAGAGTGTGACTCTTGGACCTGGCTTTTATGGTTTTTGTTTCTAAGACTAAGCCTCATCATGTAGCCTAAACTGACGTCAAATTCCCAATGCCTGACTTAATCACAGAGCGCTTAAGAATGGCCACTATAGGGATGGGAGGCAGAGGCAGGTGGAGCTCTGTAACTTTGAGGCCAGCCTGATCTACATAGTGAGTTCCAGGACTCTGTAGAGAGACCCTACCTCAAGGAGAAAAAAAAAAAAAAAGGCCATTGTAGAATTTACACCTTGTGCCTGCTAAGGGCACACACTTGTAATCTTAGCATCTGAGAGGCTGAGGCAGGAGGATCACTAGTTGGAGGCCAGCCAGGGCTACACTGGGAATCTGTCTCAATTAAACAAGAGAAAGAGAAATTTACAGTGACTACTATAAACATTTGTTTTGGGTTTTCTTTTCTTTTCTTTCTTTTGCTCTTTCTTCTTTCTTTCTTTCTTTTTTTGTGTTTTGCTTTGTTTTGTTTTGTTTGAGACAGGTTTCCTCTTTGTAACAGCCCTGGCTGTCCTAGATCTCTCTCTGTAGACCAGGCTGGCCTTGAACTCACAGAGATCCTCCTGCCTCTGCCTCCCAGAGTGCTGGGATCAAAGGTATGCGCCACCACCACCTGGCCTGCCCTGATTTCTTTCTTTTTTCTTTTCTTTTCTTTCTTTCTTTTTTTTGTTGTTGTTGTTTATTTGTTTGTTTTTCGAGACAGGGTTTTTCTGTGTAGCTTTGGAGCCTGTCCTGGAACTCACTCTGTAGACCAGGCTGGCCTCGAACTCACAGAGATCCACCTGCCTCTGCCCCTCTAGTGCTGGGATGAAAGGCGTGGGCCACCACTGTCCGGCGATTTCTTGTTTTTGAGGCAGAGTCTCACTATGAATCCAAGCTGGCCTTCAATTCGCGTTGATCCTCCTGCCTCAGTAGGGTACCAAGCCCAGGCCAACTAACAGGAGCAACCCTCTGTGGGTTCTCCGCCACACTTGCCAGATTCCTCTGTTGCCTCACCCATTTTGAGAAACCTCAGCTGCAACATGTTTGCTGAATTAATGAATCAACAAGTAAATGAGTGATGCGTGAACAATGAGCATGAAGACTCCGGGGTAGCTGAGTGCAGGACTTCCCAGGCCGCCTCAGTGTGAGATGCCCCCAAACTCGGAGCACAGGTAATGCAACCAGCCTCCTAGTGACAAAGCCAGCTCTAGCGGAACCGGAACCGGGTGCAGCTGTCGGGGACCTCACCTTCTACGGAGAGCTTCTCCACGGCGCGGCGCTCTCCGCGGGAGCAGTGCGGGGGCAGCGTGTAGCCCTTGATGCTGCGGCCAGTGCGCACGCGGCTGCTTAGCACGTAGTTGGGGTCCAGGTCGTCTCCGCCCTGGGGAGCGATGGGGTTTCAGGGAAGGCAGATCTGGCCAGCCCTGGTGTCCCCAAGAACCCCGTAGGTGGGGCTCTCACTCCAGATGCTCTGAATCTCCCTGCAAACCTTCCAGGGTATTCCCAGTCCTCCCGGGTGTTCCCCATGTCCTCCGGGATCTCCCCACTTCCTCCTGGGTCTGCCCTAGATCTTCTAGCGTCTCCCCAGCCCCCCCTGGATCTCGCCTAGATTCTTCCAGGTCCCCAAGTTGGCATTGAGCTCCTTCCTGCGCCCCACCCAGCCTCACTGCCCACCACCCCCACCTACCCTCAGGATGCTGGGGTCCCATTTCCTGGCGGTGTGCTTATCTCTCTGTCCCCCGCTCTGTCTGTATTTGTCTCCCCATCCCTGTGCCTACCCCGCTTCTTGGGGGTCACTGACCTTGAGGTTCTCGTGGTTGAGGTCGGTCTTATGCTTGTCTGTGGGTTTGTAGCCACCATGGCGGTCCTGGATGATGGGGTCAAACAGGTCCTTGAAGACCGTGTAGGACTCCTCATCACCGGCCACACAGCCCACCGTCATGATGAAGGGGTGACCTGCGGGGTGGGGCTGAGGTCAGCGCCGGAAGCTTAGGCATGTGACGGACGTAGGTGTCCAATATGGGAAAAAGAGCCATCTCAGGGTCCAGGTAAATGGGACCAAAGATGTTAGTGCTCCTTGGAGTCCCTGAATCATAGTATCTCAGCCCAAAATGGTGAAAAGCTCAAACAATTCACCTCCACAAAGAATCCAGGTAAGAGGCTTGAATGACCCACTCATGGGTGGGGACTGCAGAGCAGCGGTGGAGCCCCTGCCTAGAATCCCCCAGTGAGGGGCTGGGGGTGTGGCTCAGTGGTAGAGCCCCTGCCTAGAATCCCCCAGTGAGGGGCTGAGGGTGTGGCTCAGTGGTAGAGCCCCTGCCTAGAATCCCCCGGTGAGGGGCTGGGGGTGTGGCCCAGTGGTAGAGCCCCTGCCTAGAATCCCCCGGTGAGGGGCTGGGGGTGTGGCTCAATGGTAGAGCCTCTGCCTAGAATCTCCCAGTAAGGGGCTGGGGTGTGGCTCAATGGTAGAGCCCCTGCCTAGAATCCTCCAGTGAGGGACTGAGGTGTGGCTCAGTGTTGGAATAGTTACCTACCATGCAGGAAGTCTTAGATTTCATTCAAAGGAAGGGAGAGTGTGAGGGAGCCCAGGTTTCCTGGGAGAGGCAGGAGTCTGCCCAGTGGCCTTCAGCCCTCTGGTCTGTCCGTCCCAATATAGGCTCACCTGGGTTGTCCACCCCAGTCTGGATGACATCGTCCAGAGTGAAGCCAGAAGGGGTCTCCTTATCTCGAAGCTTCTTATAGAGGTCGAGGGTCAGCACCTTGGCCATGTGGTTGTTGTGCTTGCTGAGGTCGGGGTATTCTTCCTCAGGCTTGTAGTTCAGCTTGAACTTGTTGTGAGTGTTACTGAACGGCATGGTGGCGACTTGTGGGACCCTGTGCAGGCGGAGGGGATGGTGAGCTCAGACTCGAGAACCCAGCTGCTGGGGGCTTGAAGCAGGAGGAGTCCTCTCTCCGAGAACCCCAGCCTAAGTTGGCCTAATGTGGCCACGTTCTGGCTGTGTGACCTTGCTAGGGACCCAGTCTTTCTAGCTGCGAAAGAGGGTGAAACCCTTTGTCCCAAGCCAGAGAAGTATGGTGATAAAAAAAAAAATTTAGAATCTGGGGGCTGGACCTCAGTTGGCAGAGGGCATGCCCAGCATGCACAGGACCCTGGGTTTGGTCCCCAGCAAAACCAGACATGATGGCCCATGCCTGTAATTTCAGCACTCAGAGGATCAGAAGTTCAAGGTCATCCTCAGCTACATAGAGAGCTGGAGGCCAGCCCCAGCTACATGGGACTGTCTTAACCCAGAGAGACTGAATAGAGGCCTTGGCTGGACATGATGGCCCATGCCTGTAATTCCAAGACCCTGAAGCTGAGGCAGGAGAATTACAGTGAATTCAAGGCCAGCCTGGCCTACAGAGGGAGACCCTGCCTTTCAATAAATACAAATAAATAAATAAAATGGATAAAAAGAGCAAAGGATCTGGAATCTGATGGCCCAGGTTTGCATCTCAGCTCTTCATCTTACAACGAGCTGTGTGGCTTTGAGCAACTTGTTTGATTCTCTGTTTCCTTATCTATAAAGTGGAGACTGTGATAGTGCTCACCTCTTTGGAGTGATTTGAGGACAGGTAAAGCACCTGGGCCAGGGCCTGGCATATGACACGCATTATCTTATTCTGTTATTGTTCTGGGGTCTGTGATGGTTTTAAAGAGAACGGCTCCCACATGTGCTCGCATTTGAATGCTTGGTACCCAGTTGGTGGAACTGTTTGAGAAGGATTGGGAGGTGTGGCCTTGTGGGGGAAGTTTGTCAGTGGGGGTGGCTCTCTTTGCCTCCTGGTTGTGGATAAAGATGTACACTCTCAGCAAATGCTCCAGCACCATGCCTGCCTGCCTGCCGCTACGCTCTCTGCCGTGATGGTTATGGACGCTAACCCTCTGGTACTGTGAGCCCTAAATCAATGCTTTCCTTTTTAAGTTGCCTTGGCTGTGGTGTTTTGTCACAGAAATTGAAAACCAATGCCAACAAGCTGTGAGGTCCCGAGTAGAGATTATATGTGTACCCCTGAGAGAAGGGATAAAGGTTCCGTTGAGATTCCCAATCCAAATCAGTCCAGGTGAGGGATAGGACAGATCCAGGACACCCACCTCTCTGAGTCCCTCTGCCTCTGGGTGTCTACAGGGCTCCTGCTCCAAATCCACATTCCTAAGTCACTGCTGTGTGGTCCCAGGCTAGTGACTGGACCTGTCTGACATCGGTATTCTGGGGACCGAGGCTTTCCTATGGGACTGGCAGATCTCTGAACTGGAGTCCACGGCTGGTAGGATCTGGCATCTGGCATGAAACCTCAGCCAGGACTCTAGCGGCCACTATTATGTGTTCATTTGTATGTGGGGTCATGCCTGTGCCCGGTTGTGCACGTTAGAACGGTGACTAAAAGGTGACCTCAGGTGCTGCCAACTTTGTCTTTTTGGTTTTGTTTGTTTATTTGTTTTGAGGCAGGGTCTCTCATGGGCCTGGAGCTAGGCTGGCCGGCCATCGAGACCCAGGGATCCATCTGTCCCATCTTACCAGCAATGGGATTACAGATATTCTCTGCCACAGCCAGCTTTTGTTTTGGTTTGTTTGTTTGTTTGTTTGTTTGTTTGTTTGTTTTTGAGACAGGGTTTCTCTGTGTAGCCCTGACTGTCCTGGAACTCACTCTGCAGACCAGGCTGGCCTTGAACTCACAGAGATCCACCTGCCTCTGCCTCCCCAGTGCTGGGATGAAAGGCCTGAGCCACCACTACCTGGCTCCACTCTGTTTGTTTTTTGTTAAGAGTTGTGTGGATTCTGGCATTTGAACTAGGTCCTGCTGCTCACAAAACAAACTGTATGCTGCCGGAGCCCTCTCTCCAGACATCACTTTTATTGCAATTGTTATTATTTTATTGCCTTTTTATTACTAGACCCCTGCAGGTCTGACAATGGGGGACATCCATGCCTCAGATCAGGGCTGGAAGGCAATGGGGGAAGGTGGACCAAGTTGAGAGGGGGGTGGGGCAGGACAGAGACCCAAAGCCCTTGAAGCTGCAGCCTGGTGGCTATTTTTAGATGCTCCCCATCCCCCACCGCACCTGCCCCTCCGCTCAAGCTGGCTCGCCTTGCACTAAGTCAGCATAGAGACAGGTGGGCTGGGGTGGTCAGGACACACGGCCAGGCCCCGGGGCTCAAGGACACCCTGGGCTTCCAGCCCAGACCGCTCCCTTCAGGAGGTGCCCCCCCCCACAGCATGTCATGGACACCCCAGGAGACACCCTCGGATCCCCCAACACAACCCATCACAGACTCCCTAAGACCACAAGGTAAACTGAGTCATGAAGTCACACCCTCACGATCCCAGAGACAGCCAGACAAAGGGACTCAGGAGAGCCAGGGGACTGTAAGTCAGCTCATCACAGGACACTGACAATTTGAGTTTGACCCCCACGCGGGGTGGAAGGAGAGACCCTCTGACCTCTCTGTCACATTGGCATTGTGACCTGGTCCCCCACCCCACACACAAAATAAACGTCATGATTCTTAAAACTTAACAACCAAAGAGAGACAATGAGGCCCAAGGTCACAGGGACGAAGCACAGACCCACTAGGTGACTGAGCTGACAGGTGTCATGGAGACACCCGCCTCCTTCGCAGATAAATTCTGCTCAGCGCTGGGCCCAGTCCGCCCTGCCTCGCAAGCGGGGACACTTGGCAGCTGCTGAGATCTCAGTGGGGACATCTGTCCCCACAACTTGTGCGGCAGAATTCACAAGCAGAACACGACGGGGTGAGCGGACCCTTGCACCCCCCTCCCCCACCCCCGTGGCTCCCCGCAGGCCCTACCTGGCTGGGCGGCTTGGGAGAGGCTGTCTCTGTCCTGGAGGGAATGCTGACCCGGGGGCAGAGCCCGCAGCCCCTGGGTTATATAGAGGGGCCGTCAGGGTGTGGTTGGCCAGGAGGGGCTGTCCCCAGGGCAGCTGAGCTTTCAGCTCATTGCCCGGGCACCATGCCCACCCCCAACCCAGGCGTGCTGTGTGCCCGGCCCCATGGCCTTGTATGGGCTGCCCCAGGGGCTGGCCTGTTCCCTGGTGCCCAGACCAAGTGCTGAGTCGAGCTGGCCGGGGACAGCTGGCCCCTCGCCGGGAACATGGAACAGTAATACTTTGAGTGTCCCAGGCACGTAGGAACCCTGGCCCCCTGAGCCTGTTGTAGCCTGCCTCAGGCCCCTGCAGCTGTGACAGCAACCAGCACCCTCCCCTGGGCCTCACTGCTTGCTGAGAACCAGCAGCTGGGAGAACCATTTCAGTTTGGTTTTGTGTTTTTGAAACAGGGTCTTACTCTGTAGCCAAGGCTAGCCTGGAACCCACTATAATATAGTCCAGGCTGGCCTCAGACTTGTGACAATCCTCCGGCCTCAGCCTCCCAAGTAGGATCACATGCCTGACTTCACTTTCATATTTATTTATTTTGGCTTTTTGAGACAGGCTCTTACTATGTGGCTTTGAACTCATGACAAACCCCCTCCCTGCCTCAGCCTCCCAAGTTGCTGGGATTCCAGGTGTGTGCCATCTTATGCATTTGTAGGTTCAGAACCCGGGGCATCATGCGCGCCAGGCAGGTGCTGTTTCCTGGAGCCACATCTCTATCCTGCAGCACCTGGGGGGAGTTTTGCGGTGATAGCCAAGGGCCCCCAGACCCTGGGGAGGACACGGGCCTGTGACCACCCAGCTGCAGAGATGGCAATGACCACGGCCAAAGTTCTAGAACCAGGTGCAGTTTCACCTCAGGAGCCTTGGCCCTGGCCGCTCCCACCATTGTGGAACTGACCAGGAAAGAAACCAGCAGAAAACCTACTCTAGGGGAGGCGAGCCTGGGCCTAGGGCAAGTGGTGGTCACCCTCGGCCTGCCCCCTGCCCTGGATCCACTGGGGACAGGGTTATTTTTAGAGTGAGCTTCTCCGCCGTGTCTATGGAGCCCAAGACCCGGGCACTGGGATGGGGGGGCTCAGGCAGCAGGTGTTGGGGGGGCCACCACGTGTCCGGGTTAATTATAACCAGGCATCTCGGGTGTCCCCAGGCCTTGCCTCCATACATGGGCAGCTTAGACCCCTGGTGGCTGCTCCCATCCCCAGGGAAAGGTAGGCTGGGTGGTCCCAGAGCTGTGGAGGGCAGACTGGAGCAGGATGTGGTATATGACAGGAGCCTTTTGCACCTCAGCTGTGACCAAGGAGGGGACATATGGAAGTGGGGCCAGCAAGGAGGAAGCTTCTTCCTCTGCCTGGGAGGCACTGGGATTGCAGGGACTGGACCACCTTCTTCAGGACTGCCTCGGGCTCCTGGGGTATCTAACTAGGCTTCACTCCACTCTCCCCCATTTCTGCCCAGACTGGCAAGGGTAGCCTGTTCTAGGGGGCAGAGAAGGGAAGAAGTGCTTTTAAAATGTGCTTGAGGTTCAGCCTCTGGCCCTGGCACCCCGTGTTCCTTGCCGGCATGGGCAGATGGGCAAAGACCTCCTCCATGGCCGTAGAAGGTGATGGCCAGAGAACTCACAGGAACTAGGCTTCAAGAGTTCGAGGCCAGCCTGGTCTATAGAGCAAGTTCCAGGACAGCAAGTTCCAAGTTCCAACACAGAGAAACCCTGTCTCAACAAAACCAAAAACCCCCAAAACAAAAACATAAGTTTATTGAATACTTGCTGGGAAAACAAAGGGTGTTCTCTGACCCCTCCTGGCGGGTACAGACAGGTCAATAGGCCTTTGAAGGGTAGCAGATCACAGCACTATTTCAGACAGGGTAAATCAAGGCAGGCTTCTGCGGAGGGGATGTGACATCTGATGTGGAGAGAGCCAGCTGCGTAGGGAGGGGGCTGAGGGAAGAGCAGGTGCCAAGGTCCTGAGGTAGGAGCATTGAGGGTAGACAGGAACAGACACCGTTGGGAAAGGGACCGCTGTGCGGCGAACACCTCTACCAGCGAGTAAGAACGACCACCATGCGAAGATTCTTCTCAGATCACACTTTATTGGAGCACCTCTTGGTTAAGGGAGAGCTGGAGATGAGGGGCCCGGAGCGCTACTAAGCAGCTGCTTATATGGGGATTTGAGTAGACCGGTCAGTCTATGATTGGATCCCGCCAGAATGCGAGCATGGAGAGCCACGGGATAGGCTGAGGACATAAGGCTGTGACAACGTAACCTGCGCATGTGCAGACCTTGGCACAAGTGACTCAGGATTATAACCATATATGGAGTTGTTTACTACTGGGCTGCCAGGGGCCAGCGCCATCTTGTAATGGCAGCTCCCTGCATCTCCCCCTACTTTATTTATTAGGCAACAGGAGAGAGTATAGGTCTGATCTCTGCTGAGAAAAACAGAGGACTATGTACTAGCATCCACACAGGTGTCATCCACCCAGAAGATGCTTGACCTGTCCGATACCCCTTTTACGCAGAGGTGGGAGCTCAGGGCATCAACCCACTTGCAATCAAACTTGCTCTTCTTGAAGGAAGAAAATGTTCTATGCTTCAAGTGCAGTGCGCGAGCCTGGCATCCTGTGCCTTTCTGAGTCCTTCACCCAATCAGGTCCCCACCTCATGATGTGTTGACTGATCGAGGGTGAGTGTGCTCTAGTTCCTGGGCACTGTTTTTTGAAATGTCCCTTTTGGCCGCAATTAAAACATCCTCCATTCTTTTTTGACTGAGCAGCACGGGTGGCTGTAAGGACTGCTGCCGCTAGGCCAGCATTACTTAGTGGCCCCCCAATTTCCCGGCAGGCTTTCAACCATGCCTCCAATCCCTTTCCTTTCCACGGGGTAATAGCTCTTCTGCATTCTTTTGTGCTCTGTTCATACACCAACTGTTGAACCAGAGGCATAGCTGTTTCCACGTCTCCAAATATCTTTCCCGCTGCCTCCAACATTCTAGCTACAAAGTCTGAAAAGGGTTCGTTAGGCCCTTGGATGATCTTAGTTAAGTTTCCTGATACTTCCCCTTTATTTGGTAATGATTTCCAAGCTTTAGCATAGATATCATTTATCTGTTGATAGACCTCAACAGGGTAAGCTGTCTGATTCACTACCCACTGTCCTTGTCCTAGCAGCATATCAGCTGTCCATTGAGGTCGATTGTTTTGGAGGTTGATTCTAGCTTGTGCCTGAGCCCTGTCTGTGACAATGGACTTAAAGTCAAGATATTGCCCCATCGACAGACATGCTCTGGCTATTTCAAACCAATCTGTTGGAGTCATAGCCTGTGTGGTGAGTCTAGTCAATAAAGTTAAGGTATAGCTGGCTGTCACTCCATAGGCTCTGGCAGCCTCTACCAGATCCTTTAATTGTTTATAGGGCACAGGATCATGGTACCTGTTATTAGTTTGTGGGTTTTCAAAAACTGGGAATGCTGACGCTAACCGCGCCCAGGTGTCTCTCCTGATAAAATGACAACCTCCGCCTGCCTGTAAATACGAAGGCGGTGCTGAGGGTGGGTGTGGTCCCGAAGGTGCCATTGGTTCCACATTCACCCTAGCGGAAACATTGTAAGGAGGGGGTCGCCGCCGTCCATATCTCTCATACTTAGCTGCGGCTTCCTCCAAGTCTTCCTCCTCATTTTGATCTAACTCATCATCAGAAAGATCAAGTTCTGCAAACTCCTCTAATACTGGATATAAGGAGTCCTTTTTTCCTTCTGCTTTTTCCTCCTTATTAATTTTATTTTCTTTACTTTCCTTTTCTTTACTCTTTTCTTTTTTTTTCTTAGGCCTATTTGTGTTCTCTCCTTTAGTATCTGACTCTGATAGGCTGTCCTGATGTTTAATCAACGCTTTTCTTCCTTCTCTAATGATCTCTACATTACGTCCTTCCTTTAGGCAAGCATGTACTAGTCTCCACAGAGGCATAGTGCCCTTGCCTAATCTGTCTTCTTGCTTGGCCTTCTCTAGGTCTTTTCCCAACTTCTCCCAACATCCGAAGTTAAGGTCCCCAGACACAGCAAACCATGGAGCTACCTTGTCGATGTCCTTAATTATAGTCTGAATTGTGCCCGAGGATAATTTTAGGCCCCCGCTGTTTTAGCAAGGCTTGAATTGGGCTATGTATATCACAAGCTCCCGGACCTGCTCCCTGACTGTTCCCCATGATGCACACTTATGTACGCACGTCCTACTCACAGGGCTCCGGATACCACCCACCTAGAAAAGGAAACGCCGCTTTATCTACAACGGTCTTACTTTCACTTTATCCACAGCAAAGACACTCCTTGCCAGGCTCGTGGCAGCACAATAAAAAACAGCACAGAAGAACAACAATTGTCATAAGAAGGAACACCGAAGCAAACACAAGCGGATCAACCCCAGCAACCAGCACACTTAAGAGAACTTACCGACGTCACTGCTCTGTGTGTTGAGTTCTGAATCCTCTTTGACCCCTCACCTTGGTGTCCGAAGTTTCCCGGGTTTCGGCACCAGTTGCGGCGAACACCTCGACCAGCGAGGAAGAACGACCACCATGCGAGGATTCTTCTCAGATCACACTTTATTGGAGCACCTCTTGGTTAAGGGAGAGCTGGAGATGAGGGGCCCGGAGCGCTACTAGGCAGCTGCTTATATGGGGATTTGAGTAGACCGGTCAGTCTATGATTGGATCCCGCCAGAATGCGAGCATGGAGAGCCACGGGATAGGCTGAGGACATAAGGCTGTGACAACGTAACCTGCGCATGTGCAGACCTTGGCACAAGTGACTCAGGATTATAACCATATATGGAGTTGTTTACTACTGGGCTGCCAGGGGCCAGTGCCATCTTGTAATAGCTGGAAAGAGTTTCTGCTGTATCTATCTGCATCTGATGGGAGCCACTGAAGGTTATAGGCAGGGAGAGGCGGGCTGCAGCCATGTCATGCACTCTGGGCCCCTGAGACCCCTCATGGGTGAGGGGGAGAGACACCATGGAAGTCGGAGGACAATTCCTGGGAGTCCGTTCCTTCCTTCCATTCTGTGGATTCCAGGAATTGAACTCGGGTTGTCGGGCTTGGCTGCAAGCAAGCGCCTTTACCACTGAGCCATCTTGCCAGCCCCTTCGCATTCTTTTTTGGCTACATGTAGATTTTCTATGCCGTGGGTGGGGGTGGGGGGATCCTGTGGTTCTATGACACTTGTCTTAGAGATGCCTAATATATTGGGGACTCAGTTTCCCAGAATGACTTGTAGTCACAGGCTAATCATGTGACCTGGGATGAGCCAGTCAAAGGTAGGCTCTTCCTGCAAGAAGATCAACCATGGGGTGGAGGCTAGTGTGGGTGCTGATGTTTTGTTAAGTACTGCTCTGAGTACTTACACAGTAACTCAGTCTCTCACCCGTGAGGCTCAGAGAAGTCAAGCAACCAGCCCAAGGGCAAACAGCTAGGAAGGGGTAGAGCTGCTGATCAGAGGGGCACCAGGTGGCCGAGAGGGTATAGAGTTTTGGTGAAAATGACGTCCTGGCCTCTTGGCGTCGTCAGGCTGTGTCCTCAGGCCCTAGTCCTTCAGGACTGGTCATGTCTGCCCCCTGCCTGTGTCCCGCTGCTGCCCCCCTTCTAGGGTGTGAGAGTTAGTGGGTAGAACTGAGATCGGTCAGGAGCCCTAAGTCTTGAGAAGGTTGGGGCCCAGGCTGTCCTGGACCCCACAGAGACCTTCCTGCCTCAGTTTCCAGAGTGAGACCACCATAGGCAGAAGCCACCAGGCTGTATTTTGTTCCTTAGCAGTTTTGAGGTCTTACAGCCATGTAGCCCAGGCTAGCTTGGAACTCCTAGACACTCGTCCTATCTCAGTATCCCAGTTGCTGGGATTAGAGGCATGAACGGCCTTCTCGATTGAAGTCTCGGCAAACATTTTTGCCTCTCAGGACCTCAGTTTCTTCATCTTCACGTGGGCCTGGCCAGGGAGCCTACCTCGGGGTATGGATGGCTGTGTGGCTTAAAGATGTCTTGAGGCCTTGGCTGTGTGATCTTGAGAAGGCACTCGACCTCTCTGTGCCCCATCTTCAACCTCTTTACAATGGAGAGTGGACGGCAGTAATTTGCACGGAGGATTTGGTACAGGCCCCGCTTGGGGTGTGCAGCCTGCTGGGACCGAGGCCAGCCTAACCACAGTGCCTCCCTGGTGGTTTGCTCCTAATCTTTATCTCCTGTAATCCTCGGAGACTGCGTGGCGTGTGCAGATAAGGAAACCGGCCACGTGAGGAGAAGGCAGCCAGATCAGGATGTGGACACAGATCTACCCAGCCCAACTCACAGAATCAGGTCTCTCCTTCTACCAGATGGGTCCCAGGGATCGAACTCAGGCTGTCAGGCTTGGCAGCAAGCCCCTTTAGCCACTGAGGCTTCTCACCCACCCCATCCAAAGACCTTAGGAGGAACTGCTTACAACAGATTCCAGAAAGTAGGTTCCCTCTCTGGATCTGGTTCTGTAGACCAGGTACCGGCAGCCAGAGATGGGGTGTGTGTGTGTGTGTCACACAGCCAGCAAACGACACAGCTGGGGTCTGCATCTGCTTCAGGATGAGCGTGTGGCAGATCCATTGTTAGTGCCCGAAGACCAAAGACCAAAACGAACGACGGGGTGGAGCCTAGCTGCCCTCTTCAGTCCTGGGCCCTAGAAATAACCAGAAACGTTACATGAGTTTGAATTTATGTCCAGGCTTCAGTCCACACTCAGGCTCCAAGGAGGTTGCCCTGCGCTTGGTATTTACAGTTTCAATGTGGCAGATGCGGGTGTGTGTCTGTGTGTGTGTGTGTGTGTGTGTGTGTGTGTGTGTGTGTGT
>CABHPH010111121.1:1199-13160 GCA_902168325.1 Peromyscus nudipes
CCAACCAAGTAAACACAGAGACTTCTATTGTTTACAAACTGTATGGCTGTGGCAGGCTTCTTGCTAACTGTCCTTATATCTTAAATTAATCCATTTCTATAAATCTATACCTTGCCACATGGCTCGTGGCTTACCAGCATCTTTACATGCTGCTTGTCCTGGCGGTGGCTGGCAGCATCTCCCTCCGCCTTCCTGTTCTTTTAATTCTCTCTGTTAGTCCCGCCTATACTTCCTGCCTAGCCACTGGCCAATCAGTGTTTTATTAGCAACACATTTGCCATACAGAACATCCCACAGCACTTCCCCCCCCCTTTTTTTTCAAAAAGGAAGGTTTTAACCTTAAAGTAAATTACATATAATTTGGGAATTTGGGCGTAGCTTCTCTTACTGCTTCCTGCTGGAGGGGGGCGCTGTATCTATACACTTCTTGAACATCTCCAGAAAACTAGTTGGTCAGCACTCAAAAAATGCTCACCAGGCCCTATATATACCATTACTAATCCTCTTAAGTAAAGAAATTGAGGTCCAGTCAGGCTAAAATATTTGTTTCTACTTGCACCATTAAGGTGTTAGGGAGGTTTTCCATAGGCCAACACATTCATGGATTAACTCTGGAAGAGTCAAGTGTTTTATCTTATTTATTTTTTAAAT
The DNA here is from genome assembly GCA_902168325.1 of Peromyscus nudipes. Taxonomy (NCBI): domain Eukaryota; kingdom Metazoa; phylum Chordata; class Mammalia; order Rodentia; family Cricetidae; genus Peromyscus; species Peromyscus nudipes. Next base: position 1,851 of record CABHPH010111121.1, read on the forward strand.
AAATTTTTTATTAAGAGATTGTCTATTCATTTTACATACCAACCACAGATTCCCCTGTCCTCCCTCCTCCCACCCCCCAGCCTTCCCCCTCCAACCCAACCCCCATTCCCATCTCCTCCAAGGCAAGGTCTCCCATGGGGAGTCAACAGAGCCTGGTACATTCAGTTGAGGCAGGTCCAAGCCCCTCCTTCCTGCACTAAGGCTGTGCAAAGTGTCCCACCATAGGCACTGGGCTCCAAAAAGCTGGTTCATGGACTAGGGACAGGTCCCAGTCCCACTGCCTGGGGGCCCCCTATACAGTTCAAGCAAAACAACTGTCTTGCCTATCCAGAGGGCCTAGTCCAGTACCACGGGGGCGTCTCTGCTATTGATCCACAGTTCATGTGTTTCCACTAGTTTGGCTAGTTGTCACTGTACTTTTTCCAGTCATGGTCTCGATATCCCTTGCTCACAGAATCCCTCCTCTCCCCCATTGACTGGACTCCTGGAGCTCTGCCTGGGACCCGGCCGTGGATCTCTGCATCTGCTTCCATCAGTCACTGGATGAGGGCTCCATGATGACAGTTAGGATGTTCAGCCATCCGATCACCAGAGTAGGCCAGCTCAGGCACCCTCTCGACCATTGTCAGTAGTCTATGGTGGAGTCATCCCTGTGGATTCCTTGGGAACCCCACTCCCCAGCACTCTGTTTCTCCCTATTCCCATGAGTATTTTATTCTTACTAGTATAGTATGGCAAGTTCAATGTGGTCTTAAAGTTCCCAATTGTGGTGAAAAACACAGTTGGGCTTAGTCTCTTTTTGTGGGATCAAATCTTACCTCTCCAGCCCTGAAGTGTGATATCAGGTATTCCATGTCCACCCTCAGAAGTGACAGTCACTATAGCGGGTTCACATGTTGCCATGGGAATTTTGTCAAATACTGAGAGCACCATGTGATACAGGAAACCAGGAAGCCGCTGCAGGCAGACACTCTGATCTTCCTACCAGAAGCGGAAATTTATAGTAATGTACCATCAATAAAAATGCCTAGATTCAGACTATATGGTTAGTTTCAAGCTACAATAAGAAAATAATGTGTGTTTTATTATTGCTTAAAATTGAAAATGTGTACTTTTAATTTTCCTTTTAAAATTGAACTTATGTGGGTATGTGTGTGTGTGCGCGCGCACGCATGTGTGTGTATGTGTTCTCATGTGCATGCATGCTCACCATGGCACAAAAGTGAAGGTCAGGGGACAACTTTATCTTCTTCCACCATTTGGAGCCTTGGGGATTGAATTAGGATCATCAGGTTTAGCAGCCAGTGTCGTTACCCCATGACCCCTGACCCAACTCACCAGCCCAGATTATGTAATTTTTTGTTAGTTTTAAAGATTTGTTTTATTTTTAATTATGTGTGTGTATGTTTGGGGTGGGTGGGTATGTGGACATGAATGCACCTGCCCTTAGGGGCTAGAAGAGACCATCAGATTCCCCGGAACAAGAGTTACAGGCAATTACAGACCACTAGACATGGGGGCAGGAAAGTGAATTTGGGTCCGCTGCCAGAGCAATAAGAGCTCTTAACAGCTGAGCCATCTCTCCAGCCTCACGTGTATTTTTTAAAGTGCAGAAATGTAAACCTCTATAAAGGAGTAGGCACACAAAATGTGTTTGGTCATCTGCACACTGACCTTTGAAGGTTTTTTTTTCTTTTCTGATGACTTATCTGGTACTTAAGTCAGACAGGAAGCCTCTCTGGAGTGGTTCTCGGTGTCCATGAGTATCCCAACCTGTTGTTCATGGCTCCAGATCTGAAGCTCAGTGTGCCATGATTCACTGTGTGCCTTCTACTCAGAACACTCATTTTCTCCCCTCATGCTGATTGGAGAAGCAGTTGCAGAGTGCTCCTCAGCAATGCACCAGCAGTGCTCTGTCTCCTGCTTCCTCCCCCTCCGTCACCCAGTCAGTGATTGGAAACAAACAAAATCTGTTTTCTCCAGTCAGTTCTCTCTGTTGTCTCTGTAAAAGGTAGCTTGAATCTATCCTCAATGAAATGAAACTGCCTCTCTCTGCTTCTATTGCAATTTGCTTTCTTTTATACTGTGAATGAGGAAGGAAACAGGCGTTTTTAAAGAATGGAAAAATTGTCTCAACAATGTTTCCATATTAGCACCTTTTCTGGAAAATAGAATGGATTTCTTCACTAAAACATGATATTTGGGGTGACTACAGAAGAATGGTTTCTGTCCAGCCTTGTCACTAGAAAAAGCTTTCTGTATCACTTCCTCTTAGATATGGTTTTCCCAAGTACAAAAACCATGTTGCTCTTAGCTCCCTGCTATTAGTGTATTCTGAGCAAGTGTAGGTGATCGAGCACAAAGCAAAGCTGCCCCTGTAAGCCATTTGTATCACCAAACTCTATTCCTCTTCTCTGGAGCATGCCTTTTAAAAGTAGAGATCTCTTGAGGTTTGGTTTTTTGTTTTTTTTTAAACCACTGGAGAGCTCAATATGCCCTCTGTTCCTAGCACAAGTTGGCTTGTTCTCTTTCCCCCCTGTGGCTTAGATTCCTGTGCACAGATTTCTTCCTTGGCATAAACTCAGCCTCTAGTTCAAACAGTTGCCTCGCCTGCCTGAATTCAACTACAGCCCGTAATAGGTCCTGGGACACAAAGAATAAGGGGTCCTGGCCTCAGAGCTGGGTTGACCTGGCAAGCAGGAGACAGGCAGGGCAGGAGCCTGAATCCTGAGACATACAGCAGTAAGAGTTGTGACATAGCCAACCAGAGGAAAGGTCAGAGTCATGGCTGAAGGACCAGAGCTGAGGTCCAGAAAGCTCTGGTGGGCCAAGACAAAACTGGGACCAAGCATAAGTGTGTGGGTTCAGTGATCAAGCTAACTTGAAGCCAGCTTCAAGAAAAGGCAGGCCTATACCTGAAGTGTGTCTCTGCACTGGCTTTAAGCATTTTTCCTGCTTACAACATGTGGTACAACAAATATGAATATCTCCCTCTCCATTTTCACTAATATCTGGCCCAAGTTTTTACCCTAGTAAGCCATGAGCCATTGAGTTCCAAACAAGCTTTCTCCATCCAGTGCTAGGCATTGTGTTGAGTGATTTGGGCACATCTCTGCAGATGGGTATCCTGATAGCATCAATGACAATATGTCACTGAATCACAAAGTCAACCCCTAAGAGCTGCAGTGCTAGAGGCAGTGCCCCACAGCCATGAGCCCATTTGTAGCACCCCGGACTTTGCTTGTCTATACACTGCAGTTCACACCCTCTGTAGGAAGCAGCAGCAGTGTAGTCTTGGAACGTTTGGTAGCAGTGTTGTAAATGGCCCAAGTTACACTAGTTTAGCAGAGGCATCAGGAATAGCACGGCTCTTGCCTCCAGGTTATCCACAGAAGCGGTGAAAAGAAGTAGATTTTCAGGCTTATTTTGGAAGAGACAAGCAGGAAAGAGACTGAAAGCTGACTATAAATCAGCTACTTTGGGCTGCACACCTGCCCTGTCAGTCTCGGCTACATCCAAGTGGAAAAATGGGTGATCTAGGATTACACCAGGGCCATGCCAGCAGCCACAGTACTGAAAGGTCACATCTATTATGGTTGGCATGTAGCCCCCAGGGCTGTACTTTGAGAGGATGTCATAGTCATCTCATGCAGAAGGCACGTCCATCATGCCAGAATGCTGCTGTCAGTATTTGATCTAATAAAAGACACACTATCCCCCTTTCATTCAAATTCAATCATATCTAGCTACTGCTAAATAATGACCACTTTTTTCCCTTGCTATTTTACCCTTACATTTTTAAGCCCTGGATTAATTCATCAAAATTGTGTTGTTTGCCTCCGGCTTTAAAGTTACAGAGATTCTTTCAAAAACACTTTATTAACTAAAATAAATGATTCAGTCAGCCTATACCTAGGGGTGGCTTCATATAACCAGTTGGTGCTGCCTTAGAAGAAACCACTGGCCCCTGCTAATAACGCCACGTGTATCAGCAGTCAGAAGTTGAATGAGGACTACAAAGAAAATTCTGAAAACAAAACTAAGACAGAAAAGTGCAGTTGCAGAGCTGGTGCCATCTGTGAGCAACTACAGAGTCAAATCTTACCCTGCTCTGCAGAGGAATTTACAAAAATTCTCAGAGCCCTGCACAGGAGCAACAAAAGACCTCATTGTAAGAATGTTCATGTGAGCCCTGGCTAGCTAGCTTCCCTGGAGATTACCAACTGGAGGTATCGAGAACATAGCCAGGAATTTATCTTCCCAGATCAAGTCACTCCACTATATAAAACCAGCCATTTGTGTCCCAAGAGATCCATAGTTAAAAGGTTCACCTTAACAGGAACATGGTTCTTAGTGACTTGGGCCCTTAGGATTCTTTGGGTTCCATGGGTGTCCATTTAAAAACAATGACATGAACTTAAGAGGTGTTTTTCCTGGAGTTCTTTCTCACCAAACTGGTTCCGGCTGCCCCAGGGTGATGATGGAAAATGCAGGCACTGGCCAGCATCAGTCCCTGCTTGTGCAACCTTTGGGAGGTTGCACAAAGGTTCTGTGGAACTTTACCAACTCATTAGAGGCAAAGTTGGGAACAGTCTTAAAGATATTACTGCAATTTCAAAGTAACTGCACATTAAGGAACTCTTGGAACAGGCCAAACACCGTTCCCATGGGATGTAGCAGGGATCTTGTCTTTTGATACCTTTCCCAGAACCCTGGAGTTCAGAAACTCAGTGACTCCAAGTCATGTTTGAGAACTCTTGCCTACATGGGCTAATCAGAACATGTGACTCCAAATAAAAAAAAATAAGAAGGAAGCAGTTTGTTGTCTGCACAGAGGATTCACACATATAAGAAAGCTCCAAGAGTTATGGCATTCCTTACTTAAACCAGTGTTAGCAAAAAATTAGAAAGAAAAACAGGAAGTTCAAAACAAGAGATATGCATTATCAACTAAATTAATTCCTTCAAGTAAACTTTTACCTAAGGAAGACGTTCATTCAAACTTGTTTACTTTGCCCTCAGCTAAGAGAACAGAAATCTTTCCTGGTCTTCTGTAGTGACTCAAATATAAATGTAATGTTTTTTCACCTACCTGTCCAAGAAACAGAAGGGAAAATATCTGTCCTTCACCCCTAGACCTAGAAGAAATAATGAAAATGTTTGTGGAACTGTAGAAAAACGTCACCAGCTACACTGGGATCTGGTGGTGTAAGCCACGTATCACCTGGTTTCTACACAAAAGCTCAGCTCTGGGTCTGGGTACACTGGCTGTGGATGTGTGCAAACATACAGTCTATGTTCTTTTGGGGGAGAGCGTGACTCACACTCACAGAAAACATCAGGAAGGACACCAGGCTCCAAAGAGGAGACAAGAGTCTGTGTCAACTCTGTGACCTATACTCCAGGGAAGCACGACCATTCGGAGGTAGCAGCTCCTTGTTTAAATGAACTCTTTGTTGATAACGAAATAAGTGTAATGGGAGAAAGGCTGTGGTTGGGTAATTTTTTCAGTAACTCACTATAGTGAAAAGAATTCTTGACATAGTTTGAAGATGAGATTCTAAGTCTGATGTGTATAGCCCATATACAAGTAGGACAGCCCCTTCAACTAGAAAAGGTTCTATCTTCATTTTGAAGTGAAAATACTAATATTTGTTCTTTCACCACACAGAATACTTAAAATGCAAATAAAGTAATACAAGTGAAGCTACAGTGACTCAAAGCTTCCTTTCATGAGACTGCATAAAAGAAAATATTTCTTTCCTGAAATGCACCTGTAATCATTCCATTCATTTTCTTTTTAAAGGGAGGAATGGTATTTTTCTGGATCACATCTCAAGGATATTTCTATCACAGCAAGGTCGTGGAGGCAGCAGTAGCTTTAAGCAATCTGTCACGTTGCACTCACTTTAAGATATTTTTAAGGATTATAATTATGTTATTCCTCCCGTTCCCTTTCCTCCAACCAACCCCTTCCATGCATCCTCCCCTTACTCTCTTTCAAACTCACGGCCTTTTTTCTTTGGGTTTTGTTACTTGTGTGTGTATGCACATATGTGTGTGTGTATGTGTGTGTTCCTCAATATATAAATACACCCTGCTTGGTCTGAATCGTGTTGTTTTATGATGTTCTCAGGGCTGACCATTTTGTATTGGATTACTGATTGGTGGGCTTTTCTCTGAGGAAGACTGTTTCCCCAGCTCTCACCATCCCTTAGTCACCTGGAGTTTTGTCTATGATGGAGGCCTCTTTAGCTTTCCCCCTTCCACAATTAGAATGTCTGCTGGTGTGGTTCTTGTTCAGGTTTGGCTTAGGCAGCCACTTTAGTGAAACTTTACAGGTGCAGCTTCTCTGACATCTCTAGGAGACACAATCTCACAGCAAACTTTCTGATCATCTGGCTCTTACAGTCTTTCTGCCCCCTCTTCTGAAATGACCCATGAGCCTTAGGTGCAGTTGTGTTGTAGATATAACAGCCTGGGCTTCACAACTCTGCAATCCTATCCATTGGAGTCTTTTATAATGGCCTCCATCTGTTGCAAACAGAAGTTTTCTTGATGGAGGATGATCGCCATACATATCTGTGGGTATAAGGATAAATATTTAGAATCTAGTTAGGGATTATGCTGCTTTATTAAAGTGGAGGTTGTGGGTTCTCTTCCAAGATCCATGGCTTCACTAACCCTAGGGAGTTTGCCAGGTTTCTAATATCAGGCCCAATCTCCCTTTCTTTGAGCTGGCCTTACATTCAATTAGAGAGTTGCTGTTAACATCACTGTATGTGTGCCACAACTGCACCCTCAGAGTTTTTGTGCCATGCTGATTGTTGCTGTGGTTAATAGGCATCACAGCCAGGTAGAATTTGGAAGCTTGCATGGAGCTTTCTGGTACCATGAAAGTTAGTCTTCAGTGAGGAGCTTTAAGGTCAGATCCAGTGCAGGGTCCTCTGGGTCCTATGTCCGACGCACTTGGTGTCTTCAGCATTAGGGACTTAGCCTTTCACCTCTGGGAGGCAAACAAGGACAATATCAAACAAGGGCAATATCAATTACCTAGCATGTTTTCAGAGTCTCTTGGACAACTATGACCAACAACTCAAAGGAGGTCTTCTAACCCTGGTGTTGGGGTTTTCTGTTAGATAGTCTGTGGCTCTTGCCATATGGGAAAACTTCATTTAAACCACATATGTATATGAGCACAAAGACTGGTGTGTATTCCATGTTAATAATATATTCTTAATAAATATATATTACATATATTCTTAATAATATATTCTTGTGTATTCTTGTTAATAATATATATACAGTCAGGAATTTGATCAGAATCTTGTTTTCACTTAAATATACCTCTTGGAAAATAGATGGGAGGAGCATTCACATAGCTCCCAGATACAACTAATGAGGCTACCAATGCTTATGAAACACACTTGGTATTTGTTGATCATTCAATCTAGCTACCATCATTTCATAAAAGTAATGGAAGAATACAAATCACACATGAGTACTTTTTTTTATCACCACCTGGTGAATCCTAGGCATATCTTCTGTAAACTACACATTAAGAAACGTGAGATTTAAGAAAGGACATATTTAATTGCAAATATATTTTAGAAATCTACAATGATAGGATAAAAGAGTTTAGGAGCTAATAAAGGTAATGGGGGATGGTAGAACTTTTTCTTTCAATCTCAAGATGATTTTAGATAGACATTCCCAAGAGGTACATGAAGTACAGTGACAAAATCACTGATAAAAATGTCCTTCACCTTCCTTGATATTTACACTTGAAAACTTATGGTATGAAGTTTTAGATTAACTTGTGGTATTTAGTTTAAGCTGTGGTAAGCAGATCTGTTACGCAATTGTTTGGATTTGAGGCCACATGCAATCACTTCAGCTCTTGTGCTTTATGTAATTGTCTATTTGCCTGAGAGTTAAAAATCAAAGTCTCTTCTCGGGGCTTCATTTGGTGGTTTAAATATGTTTTATGGCTTATGAAGCATTGCACTTACCTTGTTTTGCTGTGAAAATGTTGCTTGCTTGTGTCATTTGGTTGGGGGGGCACATTAATTTCTTAATCAGTTATAGAAGGTAATATACAAATGATTTTTCTCAGCTTTAAACATAAATATGAGGATGTTCCAGGCAGCAAAGAAGGGATTGCTGGTTATTATCTGAAATGTTTATAAATCTTGTTCTCAGAGGGGCTTTCCAGCCCCTGGGTTATTTTAGTGAACATGACAGTAACTAAATATATTTAAATTTTAAAGTTTTTAAGCATACCAAATTACAAGATACTATGAATTCCTTAAAGCTGTTGATTAAAATAGTTATTTGTGTAGAGCTGAGTTGGTTATTAATTTTTAAAAATTGATTGCCAGATTTAAAAGTTGCCTTCAAAAGTGCTATGCTGTAAGACATAGTGTGTGTGGGGGGGGCGAGTGTTAAAAATTGTCTTTAATCATAGCAATGTGAGCATTAAGAATCATGATTTTTTTCAATTTAAAATGTTAAAATTCAAATTATGATTGAAGAGTTAAATTTTGACACATAAAGTGTCAAAGTATTTGACCCTTCTAAGAACCAAAGTTCTCACACTCTCAGAAATGACTGACAGAAGCAGTTGGTCACTTCATCCTCCCATTAATAGAAGTGTGAGGGGAAGGTTCTTTCTGCTTAGTCCAAATGTGGACATGAGTTCACCTTCAGCAAAGCTCATTCACATGCTCACACATCCGCTCTCCACACACCCAGAGTTTAGATCAAACAGCCCTGCTGAGCGGCTTGCCCATTGCGTTCTTCATGAAAATAAAATAACTGAGGTTTACAGGGACCATTCAGCTGTTCTGTCTGTCAATATTGAACACTATTATTTTCCAGAATAAAAGGAGAGGAACATGGTGGTGGAAAGCTACCTGGCCAAGGTCCTGTCCCTGCAGAGGTGATCTTTTGGAGACTGTTGCACACACTAAACAAGTAAATGAAGGACAGATTGAAAAAGGGTAGAAACAGAAGGATTAACAGTTTTGGAGTTTTTCAAAACTTTGGAGCATTTGCTCAGATATGAGCTGAATATCATTAATCTGAAGCTAATCCTTCTCCAAAATCTGAAACTGTAATGAATCTGCTAATTTCAGAATGTGACTAAAAATAATTTCTAATACAACAAAGGCTACAAACTAAATAACATAGAATGGTATAGCAGAGTGGCTTGTGGGGTAGGGGGAGACACAGTGGAGGATTTGGAAGTCATCTGTGACAGGGTAACACCGAGCTTTAGAAAGCCCTGACTCCAGGAGGCAGGCCCACAAGAGCAAAATCCATCAAAGAGATGGACACTAGAAGAATAAAGTTAGCAACATGTCCTCAATGTAATTGGTATGTGTAAAATTCAGATCAACCATTTAGATTGATTTATCATACTTTTGTCTATCTTAATATAGAAATGTCCTGGCTAGTATTGCCATGTTCTGTGGCTCAATTATTCACTCAAAATAAGGCTGATCTTATCACAGCAGCACCAAAAATATAATTTCTAGAAGGACATAGTATTTGGGGAGCATTGTGAAAGTGAGATATCCGCTTACCACATGCTTTACCTATGACATGTTTCATCAGATCAAATACAATGGGACAGTCTACCTTGGACTGGAACCTCTAGAACCATGAACCCAAATAAACTTTATTTTGTAATTTAATTTTTCTAATTCTTTTGACATAGTTGCAAATAATGGGCCAGCATAATTTGTGTGCCAAGAAAGTCCTCCAGCCTTGTGGAATTCTACACACTTTAGAGAGGTGGTTGCCTTCTGGACTTAGGGCCTATTGATACATGCAATTTTCCTTCCAGTGGCATTTGACAGGTCACTGCCGTAGCTTGGCATGATGCTTTTTATAGCCTTTTTATTCCTTAAATACCAATAAATTATTTTAAATTACAAATTTAAATTTAATTCTCATTACACTTTATTTTACTATACAGTCTGTGGTTTACTTTTAAAACATCAAAGTAAAAAACCAGAGGAAAATATTCATCTAAGGAGCTAGAAAAGAATTAGAATGAAAAAATTCTAAAAAGCACTTTAATATCATTTAAAAGTAGGTAATACACAAGTCTAATATCTGGTAAAACATTAAATGATGGTGGTTTCAGATACTAAAAAAAAGTGTTTTCCTTAAGTTAGTTTGTGTAACCTAACTCCCCAGAGTCTGCTGTGAAGGCTGATTTTAACAATTACTTTAAAGGACCCAACAAAGTGAACTCACTCAGTAAATAATGTGATGACCTATGAACTTACCTTAAAGTATCTGATAAAGATGGTGCTGTAACATAATAAAAAAAGACAGAACACAGCTGGGCTGTGGGCATAACCAGAAACTAATTCAAATGCTGGTCCTGCTTCTTGAACGTTCTCCTTCAATTGTCAATTGATTGCCAGACCTGATGGCACAGCTACTCAGGTGGCTGAGAAGAAAGCCACAAGTTCAAGGCCTGAGTGGGTTACAGAATGAGTTCAAAGCATCCTGGGCAATTTAGTGAGACCCTATCTGAAAACTAAAAACAAGAGAATGAAAAGAAGGTTGAAGGTTGCAACTTGGCACAAGAGCTTACTTAGCGTACATAAGGTCGTAGGTTCAATCATCAGCACTACAGAATAAATAAAAACAAGAGTTGATACTAACTTCTAAGATCTGCTATGAAAATTGAATGAGATCATTATTTTAAAGGCCCAAAAAGATTGATACCATTCAATAAAGTGTTCTTTTCTAACCTCTACTGCTCACCTGCAGCATGAATATACTGGGAACTAGTTCTTATTAATGGAAAACTTTTAGCACTCTTGAATATTCTTAATATTCTCAATTAGATAATCTCTAGGAAAAATTACTTATGTAATTCTGCTTTGTTTTTCTTAAAAGTGAAAGTTTTGTTACATCAATCTAGGTGATTTATGATTAAGTTTCAGGAGCATATGGCTTCCTTCAGAACAGTCTATTAGAAAAAGCAAAAAGCTTTTTTCCATATGTACATTTGATGGTTTCAAGAAATAAGCTGTCTTGAAGAGCAAAGGCTATATAGATTGAGCATCTTCTTAGAATGCAAAAGCAACACAATGGTTATAATCCTTGGGAAGTATAATGGAAGAGGCCTATGAATCAAAGTTCAATGGATGAAAAATTAAACACCTTCCTTTAGCTTAGACATAAAAATGAAAGAGTCAGTTTATGAGAAGAAAATAATGAATAAAAGTAAGTGAAAGTAGTGTTAGGGTTGAACCCTCATTAAATTTTACAACTCTCTCTCTCTCT
>CABHPH010111129.1:0-11209 GCA_902168325.1 Peromyscus nudipes
CCTAGATTGCTGGGGTATGTGTCTTAGGGCTGGGAAGCGTCTACCCGTGCTAGCCTCTGCATTCAGCTCATCTACGTGGATCTGGGACAATTTATAAGGCCTGGAAACTCTCTTCAAGGACTAGGAAGTGTTAAGGGCCACCTGGAAGAAAGAGATGTGTTCCCACCCAGGGAGAGGGAGGCAAGCATTATGATGTGCCCGGAAGCATAAATGGGTCTCCAAGGTCTGGGAAGTGTTTGATGTGGGTGACTCGGAGACGGGGGTGGGGTGGGGTGGGGCAGTTAGAAGGAACTGGAATCATCCAGGTGATTTTGATGTGATTGCAAGAAGCCGGACTGTGTCTTGGAGCAAATTCAAGTGCTTTTGGAGAGTAGATAAATGTGTAGAAAATAATACAACAGAGTGCTGGGCATTTTACTCACCTCAAATGTACTTGCCCTTCAGAAAGTAATTAAAAAGGAAATGGCTTTAAACAAAGAAAGAAAGAAAGAACCTGTGTTGTCCTGGTGCTGAGGAGTTAGATTCAGTCCCTGGAGGCCTGAGGGTCTGTAGAGCTGTCTAGACTCACCTAGTGCAGTGCTCTGCAGCTTGACCTTGATAGGCAGGAGGAAATACATTTTTGGATGAGATTCGGTACATGCCAACATATCCATTTTACTAATATTACTCTAATCATGTAAACGGATGTTTCCATTTAAAACTTGGGAAGTATTTTTCAGTATGTTTTATGTACTTTGTGTAATGAGCTATTTGTGAATCACTGAATTGCTCCCAGGATCCTGTAATTGAGGGATCATGTATCTCCCATCTTCTGCAGAGCCTTATAATGTCTGCAGCCAGGTGCTTTTGATACAGTTTCTTGTATGTGACAGTCACTGCTCTGGATAGCAATTTTATCCCAGATAGTGCTGGGGAGCAGCCCCAGAGCTGGGAACTGTTGGTACACAGGGTAGGAGGGTCCTGAGTATTAGCTTAGAGAACCTTGGCTATGGTAGAGGGGCTGTTAGAGGAGGGTATGACTCTGGGAATTAAGGAAGAAGCTGAAGATTTGGGCAGCTGGAGCTGAGAAGCTGGCTGAATGTGGAGGCCCAGGCATAATTTCATAGAGGACAGGGACCAGGTCTTAGGTCTTTTCTTTGCAGGTGCACAGCCGGAGAAGCAGGCTGAGACAAAAAGGGGAAACCTGGTCTAAGGGCCAATGATACAATTATTGCTAATGTGTATCTAGCCATTTGTATGTGCAAATGAGTGTGATAGATGCTACTATTTTGCCATTTTCAGATAAGCACAAGGTTTGGTTTAGGAATCCCAGAGCTTCTAGGAATTCCAAGATTAGGTGTGTTCAGAGTCACAGGTTTGACAGCTGTAGGGAGGCTTACAGCTGTGATGTTCATATTTTCTGAAGCCTCAATCAAGACATCCACCAGTCTGAAGGATGCTCTTTCAACCACCTGACTGGGCACTCAAAGCTCAGAATTCCCGTGACATCACCGAGGCTTTGGCCATGCTTCCACAAGACAGGCAGCTGGGTGATAGGCAAGTGTCCCAATGGGGCTGGGAGGACAACATGGCTTTCTGAAATTTGGCAGTGTTGTTTTAAAAGCAGTGTAGAGGTTGTGTAGACCATACTATCATAGTTCTGTTTCATACCTATAAATGAAACACTTTGGTTCCTCACCATGGAGGATGATGGATGCTGTGTGAAGCTGTGGTGCCTGTTACAGAGTACCACTGAGCATGTCGATGCATTCCTCATTGTGAGGAAGGTGGGTTTCTGAGACTGCAGCACGCTCATAAAATCATGAGACCCAAAGTCAGGGTTGAGTTGGCATCTCTCTGATTGGGTGGGGAGTTTGAGTTTTGGCTAGGAGCTTTGGGAAGCTGGGCAGTGGAGGGCAGATGTTGGAGCAGGTGGCAGAGGAGCCCTCCCATTGACAGGGGAGGCAGCTAACATCCAGAAGAAGGATGCTCTAGTCCCTGCAGGTCAGCGTGGACTTGGTGGACAAGGGACCCTAAAAGAGATGCAGGGAGACAACCCAGGAGGTCCCTGAGACCTCGCTTCACTCCTGCGCCTTCTTCCCTCAGCCTTCAAACTGTCGCCCTCAACCCCAGGTGACCATGGAGGAGGAAGATGAGTCTCGAGGTAAAACAGAGGAGTCGGGAGAGGATCGGGGAGACGGTCCACCTGACAGAGATTCAGCCCTTTCTCCTTCTGCTTTCATCTTGGTAAGACAGCTGGGGGCAGTGGGGCCTGAGGGCCTAGGTTCCCATTTCCTGGAGTAGGGGCTGAGGGTTTGGGCCCTGGAAGAAGTGGGGTCCTGTGGGGCCCTATGTGGCCTCAGCCTGTGGCCTGGCTATGGGGTGCCTGGAACATGCCTTCCAAACAGCAGAGGTTATAAAAGTCTCTTACCTGGTACCCCTGATTTTTTATCCCCCCGCAGCGGGCCATTCAGCAGGCTGTGGGAAGCTCCCTGCAGGGGGACCTGCCTAATGAAAAAGGTATGAGGTGTAGTCCTTTCAGGCCCTTACCCCTCCTCTGGGTTTGGTATCTTCATTCTTTCTGAGGCGTCATGAGTGCTACCCTTGTGGTAGGGCTAGGAGTGTCCGGGGGACAGGGTTTGGCTGGAGGAAGGCCTGGTTGGCAGGAGACCAGCAGACCTGCAGCTTAGGGGAATGGTGTCATGGGACCCAGTGTGGTGTCAGGGCTGACGTGAGAGGTTGTGAGCAAGGCAGTAGGACACTTGGGAGGCAGGAGATGTCTAGATCCAGGGCTGTGCAGGGCTCAAAGGCCAAGCTGAGATATCCCTTTCAGTACTCCAGTGGGTACAAGCTCACCCCAGATTGCATTGGGAGAGCTCGGGGTCCTGCCCTAATTGGGAGGTGGTAGGTGCTCCCACAGCAAACACTAGGTCTGGTCCTGGCTCCTGTGCTCTGCAAAGCCTCACATTGAGTCCACCTCACTTCAATGTCCATCCAGATGGCTCTCGGTGTCGTGGCCTTCGATGGAGGCGCTGCTGCCGGAGCCCACGATCAGAGCCTCGTTCCCAGGAGTCAGGGGGTGCTGACACAGCTGCTGTGAGTAAGGGTGTCCATGAACCTTCATCCTGGGTCCTGCAAGACAAGAAACTGGGGGTCTCTACCCCTGGGGCTGGGGTAACTCTAGTGGGCAGTGATGGGAGTCTGGGGACCAGATCCCCGACTAAGCTGCTTCCAGAGACCATCCAGGATAAGGTTGGTTGGCTCTCTGAATGTCCTTGGGGGAAGTTGGTGGGTTCCTGAGAGGCTGGAACTAGGAAAGTTGTCAGTGTGAGCGCTAACAGAACAGAGCCCAACTTGGCCCCTTCCAGGTATTGGATACAGCTGCAGACAGCTTTCTTATGGGGCTGGTGAACATCCTGGATCCCCCAGATACCTGGGTCCCCAGCCGCCTGGACCTGAGACCTGGCGAGTAAGCACCTGGGCAGCTAAAGGTAGGGGTGACTCTAACCTGAGAGCTGTGACTCTGCTGGGACTCACCATTTCTTCCGTTTTGCAGAAGTGAGGACATGCTTGAGCTGGTGGCTGAGGTCCGCATTGGTGACAGGGACCCCATGCCTCTACCTGTGCCCAGCCTTCTGCCCCGTCTCAGGGCCTGGAGGACAGGAAAAACGGGTATGTGGGACTTGCACTGTGTTGGGTAGGTGGTCTTGGAGTTGTGTGGAAATCAGCTATTTTCATATATTTGTTAATGGTGCTGGGTCCTGGACTTTGGGGGTCTCACATGTGTTCAGCAAGCATTCTGCCACCAAGCTAAGTCCTACCTAGCCTTACTTTAGCTATTTGGAGTGAAGGTAGTAAGGATGGTGATGATGTTAGATACGAGTTAATGCATATGCTCCTGGAAAAAAAGCACAGGGTCCGTAGGAGCATCGAGCATGCCGGGCACCAGACGTCAGAGCCGACTGATAGTGTCTTTGAGCTAGGACGCCCCTCCTAGGAGCCTTACTAGCTCCATTGGTGAGTCTGGCTCCTAGCTTGAGTCTGAGTGGAAAACCAGGCATTTTGGTTCTGTGCTGTGGTTGTGTAGGATAGGATCTGCTTCCCATTTTGCTCCTGGTAGGTGGCCAGTGACCTCAGAGCACACCGGCACATCAGCCGCAGTGGTACTAACACCCAAGGCTCCCTGAACACCTGAGGTTGGGTTTTGACTTGGCTCCACCAGGGCCTTTGTTTTTGTGCTGCTGCTGGTGTCTGAGCCCCAGCAGGTTACCCTCCCTCTGTGTGTGCATTTGCGAGTGGAGTAGAGAGAAAGACTCAGGCTGGGTCTTTGGCAACCATCGGTCCCAGGGCCTTACAGAGCATGGATTATGACCCCACTGAGGCAGGTCACAGTCACGTTGTCCCTTTTCTTCTTTGTTGTGAGTCCACCTCTCCACTGGGCACAGGGGTATGTGCTCCCCTGGCCTCCATGGAGGTCGACAGAAGGGTTTTGAATCTATCCTAAAATCTCGGGGTGTGGAGCTGTGAGTGCGGGCCCAGCTGTGGTCTCCCATAGCTGGTAAGCTGAGAGAAGAGAATACCTGGAGGCCATGAGTGCAGGACTAACCTGGGTAACACCAGGAGGTCCTGACTCCAAAGCCAAAATTCCAGAGCTGCTGAGGATAATTTTGCCAACAGAACCTGTTTATACAGACAAGTGGCTGTATTTGGCTCCTGGCTGCGATTTCTATGGAGCCAATTGTTCTCATGGGGACTCTAAAATTATGTTGTGGTTTTATGGTTTGTTTGTTTGTTTGTTTGTTTTTGGTGGTTTGTTTGTGTGTGTGTGTGTGTGTGTTTCCGAGGTGGGGTCTTGTACTGTTGCCTAGGTTGGCCTGGAACTTGCAGCAGCCCTCCTTCCTTAACCTCCCTTGTGCTGGGATTACGGTCTTGAACCACCCCCAATGGTGGGTATGTTTTCAACAATCTTGGAAATAGGGTATTTTTTGGTTGCTCGGGCTGCTCACAGGCTCTAGGCTCGGGTGCTCCTGCTTCAACCTCTGGCATTTAGGACTGTGGTTTTGCACTGCTCATGGTTCTTTTTAGTTTAGTTTTGTTTCGGTTTTTGGTTTTTCAAGACAGGGTTTCTCTGTAACAGCCCAGGCTGTTGGAACTCACTCTGTAGACCAGGCTGGCCTCGAACTCACAGAGATCGCCTGTGTGCGGCACTGCTGCCAGGCCAGATTGATTTTATAGAAGGAATCCAAAGCAGAGAGGCTGAGCGAGGGGCCTTTTGTCACATGACTAGAGAGTGTTGTGACCACGCTGGGTGGGTCTTGGTTCCCTTGCTTGGTTCGTCATCTGAGTCTAGGCCCAGTCCTTGCAGCTGCGTGCCCTTGGTGCCATGGGTGTTAGGGGCAAACTAAGCAGCCATGTAGCAGCCGGCCTGTGAGAAGGAGCAAGTACTCTCCGATGTCCCTGTGGGTTAGTGGCTCTTGTTTCTTAGCCCTTGGGTGCAGGTTGGGACAAACACTTGGAAGGACTCCCTTGTCTTGCCGGGCCTCCAGCTCTGCCATTTCATGGTCTAAGCTGCCGCCTCTCCACAAAGCAGACTCAACTCGTGTGGGGGCAGCTGGCTCTTGTGTCCTGTGGGGACATCACTGCCAGTGGTCAAGCAGATTTTTGGCTTTCGGGCTGATTTGTGGTGTGGGAGATTAGGTCAGTACACCTTCTGGGCTCAAGTGTGGACTCTGGCCATTTCCCTGGTGTACTGGGTGTCCTCCCACGCGCTAGGCCAGCGCTCTGCCACAGCATACCCCAGTCCCTGACCTCACTGAACAGCACCTACTCCTTGATTGTGTGGTGTAAATAGGTCGGTTTGGCTGGAGAGGTAACCCTTTACCACCCCAGCCTGCTCTACCTGTTCCTTCCCGTGTGGCTCAAGGTCCTGGGGGCACACAGGAAGCACTAGAATAGTGTCGAGGCGGGTCAGCATGGGGATGGGGCGGTGATGGCCCGGCCTGTCTGCAGGCCTCTGCACTGGGAGAGGACCAGGGCATTCCTGACTGACTGTCTACCCTATTCTCCGCAGTTTCTCCACAGTCTCATGCTTCTCGACCTGCCTGTGCCCGGCACCTCCTCACTTTGGGCACAGGGGATGGAGGGCCTGCCCCTCCACCTGCTCCCTCCTCCGCCTCATCCTCCCCTTCCCCTTCCCCATCCTCCTCTTCCCCTTCTCCCCCTCCTCCCCCTCCTCCTCCACCACCCCCTCCAGCTCTACCTGCCCCACGATTTGACATCTATGACCCCTTCCACCCCACCGATGAGGCCTACTCCCCGCCGCCAGCCCCGGAGCAAAAATATGACCCCTTCGAGCCCACAGGCTCCAACCCTAGCTCATCAGCGGGGAGCCCCTCACCAGAGGAGGAGGAAGAGGAGGAGGAGGAAGAAGAGGGCCTGTCACAGAGCATCAGCCGCATCTCAGAGACCCTGGCGGGCATCTACGATGACAACAGCTTGAGCCAGGACTTCCCAGGTGACGACAGCCCCCGCCCGGAGCCCCCGCCCCCGCAGATGCTGGGAGCCCCAGGGACGCCACCGCAGGCTGACTCCACACGGGCGGAAGGGGCTCCGCGCCGCAGGGTCTTCGTGGTGGGACCTGAGGTTGAGGCCTGTCTTGAGGGCAAGGTGTCGGTGGAAGTAGTGACAGCTGGTGGACCAGCGCTGCCACTGCCGCCACTGCCCCCAGCTGACCCCGAGATCGAGGAGGGCGAGATCGTGCAGCCCGAGGAGGAGCCCAGGGTCGCGGTGTCACTGTTCCGGACTGGGCGCCCTCGACAGCCTCCCGCTTCAGTAGCCACTCTGGCGTCCGTGGCCACTCCTGCTGCGCCCCCAGCCTCTGCTCCACGTCCCCCTGAGGGTGACGACTTCCTGTCCCTGCATGCCGACTCTGATGGTGAGGGCGCCCTGCAGGTGGACCTGGGTGAGCCACCCGCAGCTCCAGCTACAGATGCGCGCTGGGGCGGCCTGGACCTGCGCCGCAAAATCCTAACGCAGCGAAGGGAGCGCTACCGCCAGCGCTCTGCCTCGCCGGGCCCACCGCCTGCACGCAAGAAGGCGCGACGAGAGCGGCAGCGCAGTGGGGACCCGGCGCCACCCGACTCGCCAGCCTGGGATACCAAGAAGCATCGCTCACGTGAGCGCAAGCTCAGTTCACACACGGCTGCCCGCCGCCGCTCCCGGTCCCGCTCCCGCCGCCGGTCTCGCTCCCGCAGCGCTGATCGCAGACGGGGAGGCCACCGCTCCCGCTCCCGCGAGAAGCGCAGGCGCCGAAGGCGCTCAGCCTCACCGCCCCCAGCGGCTTCGTCCTCCTCATCCTCGCGGCGTGAGCGGCACCGCGGCAAGCGCCGGGAGGGTGGCAAGAAGAAGAAGAAGCGATCGCGCTCGCGGGCCGAGAAGCGCTCTGGGGACTTGGAGAAGCTGCCCGCACCTGTGCCTCCCTCAGGCTCTGACCGTGACAGCCGGCGCCGCGGGGCTGTGCCACCCTCTATCCAGGACCTCACGGACCACGACCTGTTCGCTATCAAACGGACCATCACGGTGGGCCGCCCGGACAAGGCAGAGCCCCGCGCACCTTCGCCAGCACCTGCTGTGTCCCCAAAGCGGGAGGTCCTATATGACTCTGAGGGTCTGAGTGCGGATGAGCGGGGTGGCAAGAGTGACAAGGACCGGAGACGTTCAGGGGCTGCATCCTCATCCTCGTCCTCAAGGGAGAAAGGGTCTCGACGGAAGACCATTGATGGGGGGGACCGGGGCCGAGACAGGGACAGGTCATCCAAGAAGACGCGGCCACCTAAGGACTCAGCGCCTGGCTCTGGGCCACTGCCCAAGGCCCCACTAAGCAGCGGCTCCTCATCCTCCTCCTCCTCCTGCTCCTCCCGCAAGGTGAAACTGCAGTCCAAGGTGGCCGTGCTCATCCGGGAGGGCGTCAGCAGCACTACCCCTGCCAAGGATTCCTCATCTTCAGGCCTCGGCTCCATCGGAGTCAAGTTCAGCCGAGACCGTGAGAGCCGCTCCCCATTTCTCAAGCCGGATGAGCGGGCTCCTGCAGAGGTGGCCAAGGTAGCCCCGGGCAGCACCAAGCCCAAAAAGACTAAGGCCAAGACCAAGGCCGGGGCCAAGAAGGCCAAGGGGACCAAGGGAAAGACCAAGCCGTCAAAGACCAGGAAGAAGGTTCGCAGCGGAGGCAGTAGCACGGCCAGCGGTGGGCCCGGTTCACTGAAGAAGTCCAAGGCCGACAGCTGCAGCCAGGCAGCCAGCACCAAGGGGACAGAGGAAACATCATGGTCTGGGGAGGAGCGGACCACCAAGGCCCCCAGTACCCCACCACCTAAGATAGCCCCACCTCCACCCGCCCTCACCCCGGACTCTCAGACCGTGGACAGCAGCTGCAAGACCCCTGAAGTCTCCTTCCTACCAGAGGAAGCCAGTGAGGACACTGGGGTCCGAGTAGGGGCAGAGGAGGAAGAAGAGGAGGAGGAGGAGGAAGAGGAGGAGGAGCAGCAGCCTGCCACCACCACAGCCACCAGCACGGCCGCAGCCGCCCCGAGTACTGCTCCCAGTGCAGGGTCTACCGCTGGAGACTCTGGCGCCGAGGATGGGCCAGCTGCTAGGGTCTCCCAGCTGCCCACGCTGCCCCCACCCATGCCCTGGAACCTGCCTGCTGGTGTGGACTGCACTACCAGTGGTGTCCTGGCCTGTGAGTCTTCTGAAGTAGGAGAGGGAAGGGTGATGGCATGAAAGGTGGGTAGATAGTGGGGGGTGGGTGGAGCAGGGCAGGGTCTAGTCCAGCCTTGGGCATGCCGGGAACCGGTGCAACAGAGGAGTGCGTAGTGGCTAGCACAGAATGGAGAGCTTGAACAGGGTGCTGTCTTCCTCTAGGGAGGGGAAAGTTGGGGCTTGAGTGGGTCAGGAAGCAGATGTTACTCCAGCCATCCCCTAGCCCTCCTTGCCCCAGCATACACACCCCTTGAGTCCTGAGAACACTGGGGGCTGTGGTGATTCTCGGTGATGAGGTCCTTTTTTCTGTTCCGAGCTGAGATTTTGTAGTCCTGGGGTCAAGTGAGGGAGGGACCTGGCGGTGTCAGGGTTAGGTGAGGTTTGCTGCCCGTCCCGCTACCCGCGTTGACTGTCACACCTCTGTCCGTTGCAGTGACCGCACTGCTGTTCAAGATGGAAGAAGCCAACCTGGCCAGCCGAGCAAAGGCCCAGGAGCTGATCCAGGCCACCAACCAGGTGGGCTCCCATGGGGAAGAGTCCCCACAGCCCCTTCTTTTGTCCATTGCCTCGGGGTAGGAGAGGAACTACAACTCCCAGCAGGCCTTAGGGCAAGGTATTGGCCAGAAGAGGAGCCTGTTGCTCTCTAAGATTGGGAAATTTGAGGGAACAGAGGGGGTACAAAGCCCCCTCTTCCCTTCTACCTTCCTTGGCTTATCATACTCTCTTCTCACAGATCCTCAGCCATCGGAAGCCACCCTCCACTCTGGGGGTGACCCCAGCTCCTGTACCCACTTCTTTGGGCCTGCCCCCAGGCCCTTCCAGCTACCTGCTTCCTGGCAGCCTCCCCATAGGGGGCTGTGGCTCTACCCCTCCCACCCCCACTGGGCTGGCCCCTGCATCTGACAAGAGAGAGGGCAGCAGCAGCTCAGAGGGACGTGGGGACACCGACAAGGTGAGACGGACTTGGAGCATCAAAGGATTAGATGGTTGGGGCAGGGAGCTGGATCCTGGGCAGTCACAACAGAAAGCCACAGAGGGATGCTGCAGCTCATGATTGAGTGCTTGCCTGGCTTGCAAGCAGCACTGGGTTCCATTCTTAGTTCCCAATAATGAGCGCTAAGATGTATAAAGGAACCAGAAACATTTGTAGTTTGTGTGTGTGTGTGTGTGTGTGTGTGTTTATAAACACCCCCTTTAATGTACCTTGCAGTTGCTCCCCACCTTTGTATAACTGGGAGATGTTGGTTTTTAAAAGAAAAGTCAAGCACTTTTGGGCTGAGTTGGTCCTGCAGACTCAGGCCTGTAGCCCTAGCGTTTGGGAAGGCTCAGAGATAGTGAAGAGGCCATCCCTGCTGGAGTGAGGCCCTTGCAGGCACAGAGAGGAAGAGTGGTTTGGGGCTGCTGCTACTTGGCCTTGGGCTGCTTCCTTCAAGTCCTATCCAGATGGATTTCCCTGGCCATGGCCTGACTGTCTAAGGCACCACCCACTGCTGTGCCTCACATTGCTGTACAACAGGCTGGCATTGGAAACAGATGCCCTCAGCTTAGCTAGCCTGATTCGTGGACATTCCCATGCTGTGCCAGCCAGTCCTCTGTTTTATGCTGTTTGTCTTCTCTTGACAAGTGTGTGGTGTAGCAAGCAGCCCCTTTTCTGTGTTACTTGAGAACCTCAGGGCCCACAGAGCTGAAACTGGCTCTCCCTATAGCTGGGACACGTGTCCCCATTACCAAAGCAGATGTATTATAGTGCCCTGACCTCCCCAGGGTCCATTTGCCTGCACTCATCTTGCTGTGGCCCAGGCTCTGTCCCACCTGTCTCTGGCCTCCCTGCACTTGCTTTGGGAAAACAGCTCTACCTGTGGTCATGGACACTGGGCTTTCCCAGGAAGCTCAGCCTCCCAGCACATCTCCCCTTGATGGTGGTGTCCCATTTTCCATGAGTCACAGGATCTAGTTCCCCGGCGGTGGAAGACTGGGCCCCCTGTGACGCTGTCCACCTTAGCAGCCTGAGCCGCCTGGGCTTGACCACTCAGCCCCTCCTGTGCTTCTGCCAGAGCTCAGGCAACCTGGACCAGAGCAGAGTGTGAGCAGCCAAGCTGGGTATCCCTGCCACTTCAGAAGGTCTACAATCAGAATAAGCCTGTAAGGTCTGCTTAGGGAGAGTTGTGACCAGCTGTGTGTGGGGCACACACCTCTGATCCTACCGCTTGAGGCTGAGGCAGGAGATTTAAAAGTTGAGGGCAAGAATGGGCAACTTAGAGCCACTACCTAGAAAGAGCTTGGGCTGGGTGGCAGAGCACCAGCACCCCCAGCTCTCGGTTCCAGTCCCAGATCGCATAAAAGAAACAGTGTTCGCCTGGTGTGCAGCCCCGCAGACTGCTGGGCCGGGCTAGCTGGCCCAGGGTCTGGCCTGGAGATGCCCACTGGCTAGGGTTACTGCAGAAAGGGGAGCACAGGGCAGGCGGCCAGGGTG
>CABHPH010111131.1:0-10898 GCA_902168325.1 Peromyscus nudipes
TCTCTCTCTTTCACTCTCCCTCTCTCTCTCTTTCTCTGTTCCCCCCACCCCTCTCCTCTTTGCCGGGTTCCTGTGGATCAGATGTAAGTTCTCAGCTACTGCTCTGGTGCCATGACTGCCTGCCTGCTGCCATGTTCCCTGCCATGATGGTCATGGAATAACCTCTGGAATCATGAACCCCAAAGTAAATTTATTTTTTCTTTTTCTTTTCTCTATTTTTTTCTGAGACAAGTTCTCTCTATTATATAGCTCCAACTGTCCTGGAACTCACTATGTAGACCAGAATGGCCTTGAACTCACAGACACCTACCAGCTCCTGCATTCCCAGTGGTGAGATTAAAGGTGTGTGCCACCATGCTCAGCCTAAATGCTCTCTTTTATAAATTGTTTTGGTCATGATGTTTTGTCATGGTGATGGAAAAGTAACTAAAAAGTTACTTAACTAAAAGGAAGTCAGTGACTGATGTGGAAGGACCCACCATTACCGTGGGAAGTGCCATCCCTGGGCTGGCCGTCCTGAGTGTTATAAGAAAGCAGGTTGAGTAAGCCATGTGGAACAAGCCAGTAAGCGTAACCCTCCATGGCCTCTGCATCAGCTCCTGCCTCCAAGTTCCTGCCTTGAGTTCCTTCTCTGATTTCCTTTGATGATGGACTATGATGTGGAGTTGTAAGTGGAAACAAACTCTTTCCTCCTTAAATTGCTTTTTGGTTGTGGTGTTTTATCATAGTAATAGAAAGCTAACCAAGACACTGTGGGTTCCCGTAAAGGAAGAAAAAAATCAAGTACTTTCTTAATCCAAGAGGGAAGAACTGGGGTACAATCCCAACCAAATCAAAACAAAACCAAGGTCCAGTAATGTAAAGCTCAGGGTCAGACGTCTGGGACTCATCAACCATCCTCTGAACTCTAACGGGCTTGAACAGCCCCACTTCTCTGACCCTGCCATCCACGTCACACAGTGCATCTTGTAGGCTTAGCCTGACTCGACTCCACAGCTGCTGCAGTCCTTGGGTGTCACCCTACAAACACTGGGGTCTCTTCTGCAACTGGGCTGCACCTTCACCAGTAGTCTCTCCTGGGCTCTCTTCAGAGACTCTGACCCTGCCACAAGGCTACAGACCTCAACTTATCACCATGAACCCTTCAATCCCAGGGCTTCTGCTGCCACTCAGACTGCCCCTTTACGAAGGGCCTCCCCGGTCTCTCCTGATGCCAAGCCTCAGTTGCTCTCCACGACCCCTTCATGCCTTCAGATTTAGTAGTACCTAGGAATCTCTTATACATTAGCAAGTCCAGCTGCCAGCATGGGGTACAGCCTTGGCCCCCTATGGAATGGCTTCTGCATGTTGACCCTGAGGAAACATTTCCCAGAAGACTGGGCCTCAACTATGCTAATCTTTCTTTAATCACAGCTGATTCTTCAGCTCCATCTGACCACCACAGGCTCTTAATTCAAAATATTAAATGGATGACTTTGATAGAATCTTCCCTCTGAAACTTCACAATCCATGCCTACATTATCTCAGCATTTTTCTTTCTTCTTTGAGGTTTTCTTTTTGAGACAGAATTCTATATGTAGTCTGGAACTTGCCATGTAGACCAGGCTGGCCTCAAACTCATGGAAATCTGCCTGCCTCTGCCTCCTGAGTCCTGGGATCAAAGGTGTTCACTACTTTGCCTGGCTTGCTCTCAATGTTCTTATCTTCCAAGCTCCCACAAACCAGACCATTAAGCTCTGAGCACTCAAAGATCAGGACTTCAGGCTCATCCTTGGCTGGAGTCAGCTCCAAGCCCACCTGGGGGTACATTAGGGCCTGCCTCAGAACAACAGTAGTTCTGAGAGTGGATCTATTGAGTTCATAGACAGCCAAAGGGGGTTCTGGCACTAAAGTATTGTCAACATGCTAGTCTACCATCTGTCCCCGCCCTGATGAGCAGTGCATTCTAGGGGTGTGTGTTAACACTCACTTTGTCAGGGGATTTGCTGAGATGATAACCATAACCAGAAAGAATATGGTTTGCCCAGGCTCAGTCTAGGGTCGCAGGTTTGCCCATGCTCAGTCTAGAATCACATATTTGCCCATGCTCAGTCTAGGTTCACAGGTTTGCCCAGGCTCAGTCTAGGTTCACAGGTTTGCCCAGGCTCAGTCTAAAGTCACAAGTTTGCCCCCACTCAGTCTAGGGTGATAGGTTAGCTCATAATCTGTTTAGGATCGCAGGCTTGTCCATGCTCTTTAGGGTCACAGGTTTGCCGAAACTGTCTAGGATCATAACAAAACCATAACTGCTTTGGGTTCTCCACTTTATTCAGAGCAGTAATCTGAGATGACAGGAAGTGGAAAAAGTTCCTCCCACTTCGCAGCTTTCCCCGCCGTCGGGGACACTGTGCTCAAGCTACTCCACGCCTATTAGATTTTGTTTCCAGGCATGGTGGTCATTGCTCCACTTCTTTCTCAATATCAAATAAGCTATGATGCTCAGTTTTCACCTTGCCCTCCCTTCCGAGACTGGCACTTATTTCTTACCATCGGCAGGACACCTGCCTGTGGCACTGGATGTCCCAGCTAATCTTGGCATTCTGCACTGATAGGTATTTTGGTCCAGGCATTTGCTTGTGGCTGAAGTCCTTGACTTAGGTTTCATTACTGCACTGGTTTATCCATCCAAGTTAAGCTGCCATAGACTGCAGTGCCTTTCTGGATTGCAACTTCAAATCAGAACAATATTCTGAAAAGTTGAAGAAACAAGTTTAGAAGAAAATCAGTGGCCCGAGGGAGAGGAGAGGGGAGGGAAGGAAATTGCTTTCAACTTGAGTTAGACAAGGCATTAGAAAAGTGCATTTTAAGTTGGGTGCAGTGTCTGTAATCCCAACAATTGGGGGTGCTGAGGCAGGAGGACTACCATGAATTTGTGGCTAGCCTCAGATACAGAGTGAGATTTCCTTGAGATCAAGTTATGCCCTGAGTTACTCCATCTTGCATAAAGCAGTGGTTTTCCAGGCTGTACATGGCCCTAGGAGATTCCATTTTACAAGTGTCCACTGTGTCACAGAGTCCATTGGGTCACACGAATTCATTGTGAAGGAGAAAGATAACTGCAGCTCTGGGTAGGCCCAGACACTGCTCCATCCGTTCAGCACAGACCAATACATGACTTACTCCTGGGAATGTAAGTTCACTGGGGAGAATTGAAACTATGGGAGCACATGGCGTATTAAAAACATATTAGGGAAATCAGGCCCAGGAACCTAACAGACACCGTAGGCTCAAGAAAGGGCATAATGCTTGAGTCCAGACCCCATAAAGTGACAGACACATAGCATGGCTCCACATCACTTTACCATCTAATACCTGGTGTGTGTATCAAGGCTGAGGTCTCCCGGACTCAGCTGGTCCCCCAATACTGACACACCTGTCTCGACGGCCTGTCTCTCCACTTGCTACTTGTTTGGACCTGACCAGTCATTTCCTGCTCTGGACTCAGTATGGCCTTATCACCTTGGATTCTGCAACCTTGATCTCAAACCTGATACCAACAGTTTCTACTATTAGCTTCCTTGTGACACTGGTCTGGTTATCTATTTATTTATTTTTAATTTCATGAGTATGGGTGTTTGCCTGCATGTGTGTCTCTGTAACACTCACGTGCATTGCCCAGGAAAGATCCCTTGGAACTGGAGTTACAGATGGTTGTGAGCTGTCATGTGGGTTAGAAAATCAAACCCAGGTCCTCTGGAAGAACAGCCATTACTATATTTTTATTATCTATTTATTATCTATCTATCTATCTATCTATCTATCTATCTATCTATCCATTTATCTATCTTTATTTGTGTTTTTTTGAGACAGCATCTCCCTGTGTAGCCCTGGCTATCCTGGAACTCATTCTAGTCCAGGCTGGCCTCAAACTCAGAGATACCCCTGCCTCTGCCTTCTGTGTGCTGGGATTAAAGGTGTGCTCCTCCACTGCCTGGCTTATTTTTTAACAAGCCATTTATACTGACTGGATTTTCTGCTTGTCAGAAAGACTTTTATAGATTCAAGTTGACTTTACTTCCTAGAATAAGAGTGATCAAAATTTTGTGGTGACAATTTCACACTTTATTTTCTTTAATTAAACATTTTTATATAATATATTTTGCTCATGTTTGTTCCCTCCCTCAACTCCTCCCAGACCCTCCCCACCTCTGTGCTCTTCACTGCTGACCTGGTTCTTATCATACCTGCACAGACTCCTTCCCACTCCTGAAGTCTCCTGCACACTGGTGCAGCCCCTCTGACGTGTGTTGCTCTGAACCCCTTACAGACATACACAGATATACAGACATATTTCCGTGGGCTGTGATGAGAGTTCATAGTAGTGTTTCAAATTAGAATAAAGGACTTGATTTGTCTCAGCCAGCCTACCAAGGGAGCTGGATTTTTATGACAATTTGTTGTCATTGAAACTGCTACACCTTGTGCATGTATTGTTATCCAATACATTCTAATATTCTGGAAAGACACAAGCAAGTTTGTATATGTTTCTGGCAAGGATTAGTGTTCTCAGTACAAACAAACAAGCAAGCAAGCCTCCAACCCCTCTGATAAAGCCTCCAAACAAAAACAAAACAACAAAAACCAATGGTACAGCAGCAACAACAACAAACCCAACCTTTCAAAAGTTAATACATTTCAAAACTTAAATAAATGCATTTTTTTCAGGTTAGAACTTTTTTGGCAGTACTTGGGTTTGAACTCACAGCTTTGTGTATGCTATACAAATCCCCTTCCTTTGAGCTTACATCTCTAGCGCTAGTTCTCCCTATTTCTGACCTTTCATTTTCAAACACGACTCCCTAAGTCATCTTGAAGTCATGATGCTCCTAGCTCAGCCTCTGGAGTGCTGGGATTATAGGCTTGAGTCACCACATCTGGTTTGGTTAGAATCTTAATGTTATTTTTATAGTAATCACATTGTTGAGTTCTGTTACTTGGAAGTTAAGGGTGGATCAAATGAGGTATTATGAGTCAGCACCCTGGAACCTCAGTGCTGTTTGAACAGTTAATTCTTAAGTTGATTTTTGTTGTTTTAAACTTTGAAGCACATTTTTATAATTAAATTCGGCACCTGTGGGGACTGCTGGAGGAAACTGGCCAAGCACTTTGTTATTAGAGCTGAACCTTTGTATTGGTAGAAGATTGGTGTTCAGGGCCCTCCAGGTCAGCCTTTAGTTTTGGCTTTAGATTCAGTCATGTTAGAACCTCCAGCAAGGTTTACACTGCATTGGGTTTAACAAGCTTTTAATAAACTACACAGCACCAGAGACAATGACAAAGCTCTTGTATCTTTGAAAAACTTCTCAGCAATCCTCAGGAATAGAACCAAGCTGGTCTCAACCACTTATGGCATTTCTTGCTCACAAGGACAGTTCCCATTGTTTTACTTTAAACTCCAAAGTACAGTGACTCAGTCATGGACTCTGGAACCACCAAACTTGGGGTTATGCGCTTGCTCCATCTTTTGCTAGCTGTTCTCATTCCTCATAATGCCAACCTCAAGACATGAAGTTAAATGATACACAGTGCCATGTGGAGTGAGTGTTGAGGATCTGCAAACACGCTCACCATCTTCATCTACTCTCTCTTTGCATTTTTTAAACGTTGCATCTTCAGAAGCAACAGACACTGTGAGGATAAGGACTATACTAGGCGTATAGCTGACCTGGAATGAGTAACAGCTGAATTTGGTAGGATGACTCTCGCTTCCAGCTGATCACATTCTGCCTGTTTCTGAACCCTTAGGAACAATAGGTGTCACTCTGGGAGAGGGAGTATTAAAATGTTCAGCTGTGCTTATGAATTATGGTCAACTGCAGGTGTCTGGGTGAGAAGAAGTGGGGTAGCCATGTGTAGGACAGTGTTGTCTTTTAAGAGAGTGGCTCATCCAGGACATTGTCTCACATCATACCTCTGAAAACACTTGCAGAGGCTGCAGCAGAGGAGATGAATGTCCTGGGGTTGGAATGCAGCTCCATGGTAGGTTGGTTGTACATCAAGAAGAAGGCACTGAGTTCAGTCTCCCATACTGCAGAAGGAAATCAAGTGCTCTGCCTCTGATTAAGAAAATGGGTTTCATGGAGGGAGCAGATCCTTGAATTGAATGTCGGTTATGAAGTCATGCTCCCAAATTGAAGACAAGAAGAGCACTCAATGTGGAGAGGATGTAGAGACATGCTTCCACGCTCTGAATAAGAGAAATAAACATTATAACTTTTTCTGGAGTGCTGTGGGATGTCTTTCTGTATGATGTGAATATGTGTTGCTCTGATTGGTTGATAAATAAAGCTGCATTGGCTTATGGCAGGGCAGGATGGAGCCAGACGGGAAAATCCAAGAGAGACAGTGAAAGGAGAGAGGAGAGTAAGGGGAGATGCCAAACTGCTGTCCAAGGAGCAACATGTAATGAGATGCAGGTAAAGCCACAGAACACATGGCAATACATAGATTAATAATAGTTATGGGTTGAGTTAAGTTACAAGAGCTAGCTAATAAGCCTGAGGCATAGGTCATATAAATTTGCAATAACGTTAAGCCTCTGTGTAATTATTTTATAAATGGCTGCGGGACCATGGGGCCGGGTGGGACTGGAGAAACATGTGGCTACACTGGAGCTCAGCTCTGTACCAACACATACCTTCCTTTTGGCTCACAGATCCTAACTCTAGGAACTGATCCCAAGCAGGTGTTTCAATAAAGTATAAAGACACATGTGGGCCGGTACACACAGATGCACACCTGAAAACACATAATATACAACACCCTCTGTTTATACTAAGTAAAGCACAGTGCAGTCTTGATTTCTTATTTTCAACAGTTTAAAATTGTAGTTGTATATTTAGTTTGTGTGCATGTATGTGTATGGGGGACAGGGCGCATGCTAGGGTACCTGAGCTCAGAGTTGTTTTTTTCCTCCTACCATGTGGGTTCTGGGGGTTGAACTCAGACTTGGTGGCAAGCACCTTTACCTGCTGAGCCATCTTGCCACAGCCTTACTTTCTAACAAGTGGTGATTGCTGAATTGTGTTTGTTCACATCACAGGGTCCTGGGAAGTGATGTTGATAGCCCTTTTATTAACATGGGGAGGCATTAGTGATACCCTCGTAGCTGTGACAAATGTTTTTGTGGACTTGTGACCCTGTATCACTAGAATTTAGCCACAGATTCGTTTTTCTTCAAACACTGAAGTGTCCTCCCAATATTTTGGAACTAAAGGTGGTAAGCATGGGTGTGGTGGCCACACCTTCAATCCTAGTACCTGGGAAGCAAAGGCAGGAGGATCTCTGTGAGGTCAAGGCCAGCCTGGTTTACATAGTGAATTTCAGGACAGCCAGGACTAAAAGAGGGACCCTGTCTCAAACAAACAAACAAACAAACAAACAACAAAACAACCCACCCCCAAATTTAGGGGGCTGGAGAGACGGCTCTGCAGTTAAGAGCACTGGCTGTTCTTCCTGAGGACCTTGGTTCAATTCCCAGCACCTGTATGGTGGCTCATAACTGTAACTCCAGTTACAGGGGATCCAATGCCATCTTCTGTCCTCTGTAGCAACACATGCATGTGGCACACAGATGTACATGCAGGTAAAACACCCGTATACACATATAAAAAAGATGGTGAATGCCGAGCCTCTTCCTGTCTCTTCTGAGTCCCTTTCTTGCCAAGCAGTGCTTATATTTTGGACATTTATGTTCAGTGGGGCCTTGGGGGAACTCATGAGGCTGGTGGAATATTTTTCCATTTCTCTGTGCACAAGCCTTCTTACAAAATACAGTGGTGGGCAGAGATTGACATTATGGGCACTTCCATCCCAAAGGAGAGAATGGACGTTGTACATCCTCACCTGTTCCAAGCACCCCTGAGATCCAGCAGAGGGGGTCTGTCCAGGTTTCCAAGTGTGAGTGGAGTTGTTCTTCTGGGCACACCTGTTCACCTTGTTCCCTTTTCGGACTGAACTCAGGGACAGGCTGTCTCACTTTGTCACTGTTCTGCTTCTAACTCTTCACGGTGACACTTTTATACTCTCAGAAACAGATTCCTTTAGAACTTCAGTGTTTGATATTCAAATCTGAGTTTTTTGGCATGAAATATGTTTTTTCTCCTAAAAAGTTCAAGTTTTGTCTTTCAAGACTATTTTCTTTGCCCCCCCCAAAATTGTAAAATAAGTACTTTGATTTAACTTAAAATTGTCAAATAAAATTGTTTGCATTTATCATGTGTAACATACTACTTTGAAATTGGTATACCTTGTGGGGAGGCTACATTGAGCTAGTTAACACATTGGATTGGAAAGAGTTGGGGGACTGACAGATGTGGGTGCCATCCTTGGAGCCTGATGAGCCAGAAGGAATCAATGCAGTTTCCAAGCACAGATGCTTGTAATCTAGTACAGTCAAGTTTATCACTTTATATGGTTGTCAGTGTTTGTGTCTTATTTAACAAAGATTCTGTACCCAAGGACATACAGAGATTTTCGATATTGTCTACTATACGCTATGTGTATTTGCCTTTATCATTTAAGTCTTTAATAAAAAGAATTGATTTTTTAACCTTTGTTTTTAATTATATTTTATGTGTATGGGTGTTTTGCCTGCTTGTGTGTCTGTGTGCTGCTTCTGTGCCTGGTGGCCCTTGAGCCAGAAGAGGGCACTGAATCCCCTGGGACTACTGTTACAGATGGTTTGAAGTCGCCATGTAGGTCTTGGGAGTTGAACCTGGGTCCTCTGGAAGATCAAGGAGTGCTCTTAACTGCCAAGACCTCTTGCCAGCCCTGAGAACTGGTATTTTGTGAATATAGAGTGGTAACTCAATTTTACTTTTCTCTATTTGGCTTTATTTCCAGTAGCATTTATTAAAATAATCTGTTCTTCTCCACAGTCATATGTGGGTTGTAGCTAGACTCTTCTCTGTTGGCTGTGATTCAATCCCTTCTCTGAAGTCCGCCATACAGATTCTCAATACATTGACTTTAGATCCGTGCTATTATTATGCATTCTAAACAATGTTTCTTGTTAACTTGAATAATTTAACTACAAATATTGATGGCAATTGAATTGTGCTGGATGACATTGTATTATTTTAATGTATCTACTGAGACAATCATATTTTAATTTTTTGTTTCTTAAATTTGTAAATATCTTCTCAAAGAATCAGTTTTAGCTTTATTTGCTTTGTTTTTTCTTATAAATTTATGCTCTTGTCTTCAATCTTCATTATTATTATTTGGTTTATTGATCTCTCTTGCATACATTCAACATCTGTTCTTTCTTCTGTGTTGTGTGCAGGACGGTGTACATGCTAGGTAAGGGCTCTATCACTGAGCCATGCCCTAGCCCCATTTCTATTTTAATCACTCATTTAACAAGTTGGAACGCTAGCTTCTCTGTGTTTCAGATTCTGGGAAGAAAGACAAAACAGAGAAAACATTCCTGCTATGCTCTATCTCACATTTCACTGATGTGTAGGGTTGGTGTTGAGAAGAGCTACAGAGGATCACACAGCTGGGCAAAAGGGGAGTGTTACAGGAGAAGGTTCCAGAAAGTAGTAGAAGCCACCTGACTGAAAGAAATGTGGTCAGGGCTGGCCCAGAAACCACCAAGGGAAAACAGGCCTAATGTGGCCTCAACCAGAGAGCACTGAGGAGAGTCGGGGGTTATGCATGGCACACAGGGCCCACGTTTCCTCCTGGAACTTACTTAGCTCAGCAACTTTTAGGGTGGATTTTAAAACCAGTGTCAAATATGTTAATTTCCCGTAAATTCTCTGAGGCATCCCTCATGTTTCCATTTATTTGAAATATCTTTGCATATTCAGCTTAAAAGATTATTCAAGAAGTATCAAACATTAGGTTTTCTGGTTACCTTTCTCAATGATTTCTAACTTAATGACACTACAGTCAAAGATTGAAGATTAATTATTTAAAAATAATTAACTGGCTGGACAGTGGTGGTGCACGCCTTTAATGCCCGCACTTGGGAGGCAGAGGCAGGTGGATCTCAGTGAGTTCAGGGTCAGCCTGGTCTACAAAGTGAGTTCTGGGACAGCCCGGATTGTTACACAGAGAAAGCTTATCTTGAAAAACAAGCAAACAAACAAACAAAAAAATTAACTAAGTTTTGATTATTTGGGACAGGTTCTCACTATGTGGTCGAGGCTGACATCAAATTAGCAGTCCTCCTGCCTCAGTCTCCTGAGTGTGTATCATGTGTATCACCATGCTCAGCTAAAATCCATTTATAAAATGACACTGATTTTGTGCGTGCGCACGTGTGTACCTGCCATACCACACACATGAAGGTCAGAGGACAATTTGGGGAAGCTTTTTCCTTTTCCACCATGTATGTTCTTGGAGTTGAAGATGGGCTTCAGGCTTTGTGACAAATGCCCTACCTCTGAGCCATCTTGACAGCCCTAAAATTTATTTATTTATGTTTTGAAAATATCTCTTTTATTTATATTTACCTGTGTATGTTTTGTGTGTGCATGCCACATGTGTGTGGATACCTGGGAAGAGGGCATCAGATCTCCTGGAGCTGGAGTTACAGGCAGTTATAGCTATTGGACATGGGTGCTGGGAACTGAATGCAGGTCCTTTGCAAGAGCAATATGTGCTCTTAACTGCTCCGCCATCAATTTCCCTAAAATTAAGTTTTAAGTGATAAAAAAAAAACCCATAAAATTTGTTATATGAATGAGCCTTTGATGTTTGGATCTAGCATCTGACCCAGAGTCTGATCAGTTTTCATAAATCAAAGCAGAAGGAAGAAGATGTGTAGGGAGGAGGAGGTCATTCAATGTGTGCTTGGTTGAATGTTCAGTGTGTGCTTGGTTGAGTGTTCAGTGTGTGCTTGGTTGAGT
>CABHPH010111132.1:0-20017 GCA_902168325.1 Peromyscus nudipes
CTTTTTATACAAAGGTCCTCCAATGCAAACCAGAGACTTTAATGGGTGCTCACTAGAAAAGATAGGATATCCAGGCAGGAGAGGAAGTGGCTTTAGTGGGCTTGATATAAAACAGCTCTCCTGAACTGTAACTTTCCAGGGCAATTTGACTATCTTTAATTTTTCTCTTAGATGCTGAGTTTAGATCCATGATCAGAACCAATTTCCCTGGGTAAGAGTGTACCTTAAATCTTACAATCTTAGTGGTTTATGAAACTTTGTCTAGAACTCATTTAAAAAAAAAAAAAGCTAAGTGAATCTGAATACATTGCTCCCAAAGATAAATAATTTAATATTTATAGTCTTGATTTCGAAATATCTCTTTCCTTCTCTAGAAATCTCTTTGAAGTGGAAAGTTAAAAAAAAAATAAAAGGTGCACACTCAGACCTGTTGGGACGAAATTTACAAAGTAAATGTATCACAAACAAGAGACAAAACTTACAGAACCTAGACTGTTTCCCACACATCAAAGTAGCAGCAGTCACCACCGCTCCTAATAGCCTGGGCAGGGCTGTCAGCAGGCCCCTGTTATAGAGACATTGATCTTCCTAGGACGTTGTGAGCAGTTATTGCTCCCGTCTCTGTCTCCCACATAAAGAAGCCCAGGCAGGAAGGGTTGATTCCCAGGGTTTCTTGGCACTCCTAAGAGTGGAATGCTACTCAGGGGCTCAAACAGCCCACATCTGTAGCTGCTGCCCTGGGTTACTTCTTTTTTTGTATTGCTGGTTGGAAATTCCTAGACCAGCACCCCCCCCCCATCTTTACCTCTGTGAAGCAATATAATATAGTAGTCAAAAGCACATATTTTGGTATCTAAATGACTCATCATTTTGTTAACATATTTTAGTTGTACAAGCAGGTGGTTTTTATTATGACATTTCCATATATGCACAATGTGCTTTGGTCATATTTACACATGCTGTGACTCTCTTCTCCCTCTCCCGGCTCCACTGTCTCTTCTCAATCTGTCTTTAATACTGGCTCCACCGCCTAACAGAGAGTCAGTGAGGACAGTCAGTTACCGCGCCTGCTCCTTGCATCTCAAACCCTGGCTGGTGAAGAACCCGGGGTCTAGGGAGTCTGAAATAGAAATCATACTCTGTACTCAAACACTGGGTTGTTTGCCGCCTTCTGACTCACAGCCCTGTCACTGGATCCTCAAGCGTTCAGAAAGCTTCCTGGAGACCAGCTGTCTCAGATGCAATATGTGGTTTTATTTTTTTTTAATTATTTTATAAAAACACTGCCTCTGTGTGTGTGTGTGTGTGTGTGTGTGTGTGTGTGTGTATGCCACAGCACATGCGTCCAGGCCAGAGGACGAGTTGCAAGCATTAGTTCTTCTCTTCCACCATGTGGTTCCTGGGGTCAAACTTGGATTGTCTGGCTGTGTGGCAAGCACCCATTGCACCGTCTCACCAGCTCGTAAGTGATAATTTAAAAATTTCAATCTAAGTATGCATGAATAAGGCAGTCTGAATTATGAAGAAAACTGGTCAGTGTACTAACACTTTGAATTATTACTAATTGAAATGAGATAAATTCTCAGCATTTCTTCCAGTTGGGTGCATCATCTTGGTTAACATCTGAAGGATTTGAGACGTAAGCAGCTAGTAGAAATGGCTATCATTTGTTGAGCAGTTACTTTGTGTTACAAGGTTGTTTGATGGGAAATGGACATACAGGCAGTCTCTAGTGACTAGGTACAGCCTCCAGCACAACCTAAAGGAAGACCATTGAACCAGGCTCGTGCTGATGCCCTGTGCAGGTCTAGCCACACTTCTCCATGGATTCCCAGGCTTTAAAGACGAGCTTGTGTTTACCGCACCTGGCCTGTCCCCTGGCAGCTTGAAGACCAGTAGTCATCTAATCTGTATTTCATTACAAAAGTTTGGGTAGGTCTCCTGAGAAGTCTACAACCCCAGATGAACTTCTGCCCCGCCAGACTCCATGATCTGAATCTCACAAAAAAAAAAAAATAAATAAAATAAAACCTTCTGACTGGAAAAACAAGAGGCTTATTTACGATTCTCTCAAACACTGATATCCAGAAAGGAAGGAAAATCAACTGCAGTGCTCAGCAAAGGCGAACAAAAAATTAGCCCTGATTAACTCAGCCTGTGGCTCCGAGTTCTTTCACAGTAGCAAGGGCAGAAATCCTTGGCTCTGTTAATCACATTTGGATGAAATATCAAGTTTTATAGAAATCATCCCCAGATTGTTGTTTTGTTTCTGGCATGCTAATACAACTAATTCATCAGCAGAATGAGCAGGCTAGTCTTCCACTGGAGCCAGGCTTCCTTTGCTGAAACAGCCAACCCAAGCTGTTCCTAGGTCTGGAAAGGACCACAATAGCCTGTTCTTTGCATTCTTGGTTACTGAATTCTGTTGGCCACTGACAAGCTGTGATTGGAATAAATGTTTAACACAACAGGAAACCGAATTATGAGACATCTCTGCCAGGTACTTACTGGCCCATCTTTCCAGGACAGTATGCTTTTCTAAATTATGGAAACACATATGCACAACAGCATACAACATAAACATTCATGCACCATGTTAGGACTTAGGAATTTTTCCTTGTGCGATATTCTGCTCACTGACCAAAGTGGATGACAGATAAAAAATACAAAGGAGTCGTCCCGTGTCTGAAGGAAGACTCACATCAGCTGGTCTTAGTCTGGAAGGCTCCCTCCTCTCCATCTGAGAAGCACAGCAGCAGCAGCAGCAGACCAGTCGGGTGCTGTGTTTGTGGTGTTTGTGGTAATTCTCTGCCAGCCCTGAGCTGACAAAGGAGACCTAGAAGCAGAGATGTCAGGGGAGGGATGGCAGAGGACAGCCCTGAAGCACCAATTCCCTATTGAACAAGGAAGGAGCCCGTCAACAGGTAGGCAGCCCCTGACACACTCCCTATAAAGCATCTTGGTGGTGAGGTAAGTTATATGAGATGGGTCTGGTGCATGAGTCCTGTGGAACTGAGACCATTGATCCAAATGGTAAATTGATTTTGGCAATGGGGGTTAGGAGGTCCTCTCCAGCAGCTATAGTACCATTCTGAGCCTCAGGGCTGAATTAGTTATTGGCTCCTCAGCACTAGGG
The DNA here is from genome assembly GCA_902168325.1 of Peromyscus nudipes. NCBI lineage: Eukaryota > Metazoa > Chordata > Mammalia > Rodentia > Cricetidae > Peromyscus > Peromyscus nudipes. The sequence goes on from CABHPH010111132.1 coordinate 3,137, forward strand.
CTTACTCATGTGTACCCTTGTGATACTGCAGGATAGGGACACTTGGTCAGAGTCACACAGTAAAATATGAGAAGTGAGCCAGGCGGTGGTGGCGCACGCCTTTAATCCCAGCACTCGGGAGGCAGAGCCAAGTGGATCTCTGTGAGTTCGAGGCCAGCCTGGTCTACAGAACGAGATCCAGGACAGGCACCAAAGCTACACAGAGAAACCCTGTCTCAAAAAAACCAGAAAAAAAATAAAATAAAATAAAATAAATAAAAAAGAGAGAGAAGTGTCACTGTAGTAGCATGGACAGATGTGGATGTAGGACCTTAAATATAGTCAAACGTAAAATTCCTCCTCAGCTGGTTCTGGGTATGAAACCACAGAATTCACTCATCTTATAGCGTATATGAAGGCAAGAATCTACTAGACAAAGGAGGTCATAAAAACTCATTGAGCCAACCCTAGACCAATTTATGTAGGCCGCCTCTTCTAAGTGGCACTTAGAAATCCACCCCGTATTGGCAACTGTTGAGTTCCATTGAGATCCATTCTGAAGACTTTCTTGACTTGCACCGAAAAATCAACTGAAATGATGAACTGACATTAAACACCAAGCTCAAGTTTAATTTAAATATTTCTATTCTTCTACCAATTGTATTTATTTGTGCTTATTAATGTAATAGATTTAATTGTTTCATACATTCATGTTTTATCTTACCTATGTGTCTTTGTTACATGTTGCTGCTACACATTAACTGATCAAAGCAACCTAGAGAAGAGAGGGTTTCTTCCAGCTTACGTTCTCAGCAGAGAAGGCCATTACGGCATGAAGAAGTGGCAGTCTGAGTGTGAGGCCAGTTCATCCCATGAGTTAGTGGTCAGGAACCAGAGAGAGAGAAAGGAGGGAGGCCAGCTATAAAACCGCACTGTCTGCCCTCCAGCAAGGCTCCCCTTCCTAAGGGTTCCATCACCAACCTCTCAAACAGCGCCACCAACAGGGGACTCAGGATCCAAACACATGAGCCTATGGGGGAGGTTTCACTTGCAAACCACAACACTAGGGAGGTGGGGGAAACTACAAAAAAAAAGTGACCTCTAAAATTCCTCTCATTGTCAAGAGAGGAGAGAGACAGGAGCGTGGGATTCACAATCTCTCCAATTAGGAAGTCAACTACTTAAGAAGATGCCCTAGGTTAAGGAAGGCCACAGAGAGTAATCCAGAACAAAGTCATCCTTCTGTGTTTTTTAGCTACAATGTGGTACACCTCACCATGCAGTCCCCGATCCTTCTCTCCAGTTAATGACAGTGCCAGAGTTTCAGTCAGAATATCCTCCAGAAGAAAGACGCTGTGAATGGCGGCAAGCCCCGGCTTCCTTTGTACCTCCTGACTCCAACCTCTTCCTTATATTCAGGACAGGCCTTCATCAGTTGTGAGGCAACAACAGGCTGTGCCCGGGGTGAAGACCGCTCCTTCACTTCAGGAAGCTTTTTTTCAGAGCTGGCTGAGGTGGTTTATTTGGGAAAGTAAGGCAGGAAGACTGTAACTCCAAGGCCAGCTTGGGCTTTATAGTGAGATTCTGTCTCAAAAAGAGAAGAGGAAGAAAAACCATTTCTCTGAAAAGAGATGAGAACAGCTTACTTATTGCCTGGGGTAGAAGATCACTTTTCAAGGCTTTGACTTCCATCTTTTTAAGCCTCACAAGTTAGTGAGGGAAGTAGTAACTGGTGTAATGCAGTGCATTACTCTTCCATTTATTGAGTGCAAATCATGTGCCAGCATTTGGCTAGCTTCCTGAGCACAAGGTAAATCCAAGGGAGTCCACGTTCTGATGGGAGTGCCATGCAGTCTAGTGGTGTATAACATTGGAAGCGAGGCAGGAAATTGAACATGAGATTATTGTGAGTGCTGATATCTGCTCAGCTGGAAACTGGCTGAATTTAAAGAAAAGAATTTAAAGATTTGATCTTTTAAGAAGGTGAGAGAGTCTGGTGCTTTTTATACTTTTAAAATGTTATATGTTTGAGCAATTAGCATAAGTATTTTTCTTCACTGCCACTTTATTCTAAAAAGCATTTGAAGTGTCTTCAAAGATAAAATTAGAGCACATTTCCCTTCAGACACAGGTATGGACAGTATCCAAGTGATTGTGTTCACTTATGTTAGTGACGATGCTTTCACTTATTAATTTTTAAGATAAAAGTAGATAGATGAAAATATATTAATAAAATATATGCAAGTCATGGTTTTCACCTCTAGCAACTTAAAAATTATGTTGGGAAAAATTGCAAACATTTATAGCAATGAAACAAATCATAAAACACCCCCATCATCATCATCATCCAGCCCCATCAATTGTGGTCAATTTTTAACCATAAGTTACAATTTCCTGACAATGTGTACATGACAATAAAATTGATTCAGAAAGAAATGAAGTACTTAATAAGTCACAAAGAAATGGAGTTAATGATTAAAACACTGAATTGTTGATCAATATGTATTAATAGTTCTATTCCTAGATTTGTACATTAGATACAATTTTGCACACATGTACTTATAACATGTAAAGGATACATTGTACAATTATAGACCACACAAGGATATACACTCAAAAGAGAGATTCTGTTAAGTTTCAGAGTTCTCAAAACTACATCTAATAAATCTGAATAGGTGCAAAATGATACCCACCTGGTTACCAAAAGAGTAAAGAGTAGCAACATTTTTTTCCTGTCCAAACTGGAAAACAATCGATATCTATTGCCAGGGGAACAATAATGAAAATGAACATGCTACAGCCACGTGGAGCTGTTTGAATGGCTCTTGTACACATGTTGTTGACTGGGAGACACTCAATGCAACAATATACACACTTGTGTGATTCCTTTGAAGGCTGTTCAAAAACAGACGTAACTAATTAATTGTGTTAGTAATGACCACAGAGGTCTTTGGGAACCTGATCATGTTACATTTCTTTATCTAAAGCTGGTGAGTGGCTGGGAATGTAGCTCAGTGGTATAGTACCTGCCATGCCCAAGGCCCTGGCTTCAACCCCCAGTGCTGCAATGTAACAGACACGTGTTAAAGCCAGCTTTAGTGGAATACTAAGGGAATAAAGGATCCAACGACCAAACAAAGGTTTTAGACGTCATGGGGCTGGCATGCATGTGTGGAATGAGTTAGTTAAGATGGCTACTACCTGATGTCCAAGGAACCATGAATAAGCAACAACATGGCTGTTATTGAACTTGGTATGTAACTTGCTCTGACAAGAAACCATTTTTGTATGATAATCTATAAAATGTCTTCAGCACTGTGTCTGCATGCTCTCGCCCAGGATAAAGTATGTCCCATCTGCCAGTGGCCCTGAGTATCTTCCTTTGTCTTCAGGGTCCTCTCTACCCTTTGTAGAGGGCAGAAGGTCCTTGGGCTCATAGATAACCACTAGGAAAGATGGGGTGTTAAACATGACGAAATGTTAAACCACAGAAGAAATGGATACCTGTTTTCCACCCAGAAAGCTGGGAATGGATGTAGTAATAGCCTGGTGACCTGTGCTATCTGTAGGGCCAGCCACATCTGAACCCCCCAGATTATTGTTTACCTCAGTCATTCTCCCCAGACCCCCACCACAAGCACTGTTTCTCAGTCAACAGAACCCATTGTTATAGAAGAGGCCATATGTACTTTGCAAAGAGTCTCAATGTATATGTCTTAAGCTTTGTTGTATACACAGGAAATGAGTTAATTAACATCAGGAAACTTTTATTTCCAAATTTTAACTGCCTTGAGTCAGACTTCAGAAACCAACTACTGAGTCTTGTGGAACTGGATTTTCTTCTTGCCTCATGGAGATCAACACTCTGCTAGTCCTAGTGTTTACAGAGATCCCACCACCATGACCCTTCATCCCTGTCCCCCTCAACTAAGTCCCATCACACACACACACACACACACACACACACACACACACACACACTTGTAGTCCTACCTACTCTGGTGGCTGAGGCAGAAACTTGTCTTTAGTAAAGAAAGAAAAGATTTATTTTATTTAGGTACATACATTTGTGAAAATTCATTCAACTACATACTTTTTAATTGTACACAGTTAACAAAGTTTTACCTTATAAAGTTAAATCTAAAAGGTACTCATTTCTCATAAGAAAATAAAATATGCACAAGAGCCTGCTCTTGGTTTTTACAAAAAGTTTTGAGCTAGCAAATAGTGTTAACAGAGTAAAATTTAGCTATTTACTTTTTCCAGAAAGTGTGAGAGTTTGACTTGAGAAATTGAACTAGAGGAGTTAGAGATGTCTGCTCTTATCCCACTGTGGAAAATACCACTTCCTGTTACACTCTAGCACAGGAAACACATTTCTCTCTTTCAGTTAGGCCACCAGGAGTCTGACCATGAACTAATCCTATCCTCTGACAGCTGCTCTCATAACTGGCCACTCTGAGCTCTTTCTTCCCAAGGAAAAACAATAGGGTCCCAACAACCCATCATTGGCTGGAAACCTGATCTATGGGACATCACCAACTAGTGCTGCAGAAGATCACCAGGCTGATTAGAAGCTGCCGTGGTCCAGAATCTTGAGAATTGTGACTCTTAGTTAGGATTGTATTGCTGTGAAGAGACACCATGACCATGGCAAATCTTATACAGAAAAATATTTAATTGAGGCTGGTTTACAGTTCAGAAGTTTAGTCCATTATCTTCATGGTGGGAAGCACTGTGGCATGCAGGCAGATACGGTGCTGGAGAGGTAGCTGAGAGTTCTACAACCAGATCGGCAGGCAATAGGAAGAGGGAGTGACATTGGGCCCGGCTTGAGCTTCTGAACCCTCAAAGCTCAACCCCAGTGACACACTTCATCCAACAAGGCCTCACCTACTCCAACAAGGCCACACCTCCTAATAGTATCACTTCTTAATGAGCATTCAAATATATGAGCCTATGAGGACTATTCCTATTCAAACTACCACATTCTACTCCCTGACTCCCAAAGGCTTATACCCGCATCCTAATGAAGAAATACATTTAGTCCAATTTCAAAAGTCCCCATAATCTATCAGTCTCAACTCTGTTTAAAAGTCCAAAGTCTCTTCTGAGACTCATGCAATCTCTTAACTGTCACCTCTGATAAAATCAAAATCAAAGTAGATCATGTATTTCTAATATACAATGGCATTGAAAATACATTACCATCAGAAAGGGAGGGAAAGGAGCACAGTGAGGAAATACTGGACCAAAGCAAGACCAAAAACCAGCTGGGCAAACTCCAAAGTCTGCATCCCCTTGTCTGATGTCAAAACACTCTTCAGATCGCCAACTCCTTTCAGCTTTGTTGACTGCAACACACTTCTCTCTCTTGGGATGGTTCCACTCCCTGTTAGCTTTCCTTGGCAGGTGTCCCACGAATCTGGCATCTCCAGCATCTTGGGATCTCTAACACAATCCAGGCTTCACCTTCACAGCTTCATACAATGGCCTTTTTAGGCCTCCATGCAGGGCTATATGCCTGGCCCCAGAGGCTTTCCTTAGTCATGGAGGGAGAGTCAATAACCCATTTCTTGTATCCTTGACTCTAAAGCTGGAACTACGTGGCCAAAGCTGCCAAGTTCAGTTGCTTGCTGGGGCTGGAACATGACCTCCCTCATTCAAATATATTTTCACCAACTTTCTGCTTTTAATGGCTTTCTTCACTACCTAAGTTTGGATGTCCTAGAACGTGCTCTGTAGACCAGGCTGCCTCAAACTCAGAGATCCACTTGCCTCTGCCTCTGGAGTGCTAGGATTAAAGGTGTGCACCACACCTGGCCCTAAACTATCCTTTAATTCCTTTTTACAAGCTGGATGGAATCTTGCCCTGAGGTCACCACTCCCTTCATTCCATTAAAGAAAAGCAACAGAAAAAAAAAATATCAGGCTTTTCTTTACTCTTTTTATCTCCTTGAACATAGGACTTAGTTCCTTTGCATTCTCTCATGCCTCCTTTCTCCTGTACATTTTGTATTTTTCCTTGCTCAGCTTGCTCTTTTTCATTATAGATCTGCAAAAGCATGGGCACTAATAACCAAGCAACACAGTCAATACTAGGCTGACTGGAAATCTCTTCTTCCAAAGCAGTTAATCCATAACTCTTCAGTTTAGCCTTAGGCAGATTTTCTTTTAAAGGGCAGAAAGCAGCCACATTCTTCACCAAAATACCACAAGAACAATCTCTAGGCCACATACTAACAGTATCACCCTCTGAAACCTTTTGAGCTGAGCCCTCACAGTTCAAATCACCCTGAGCACCACTGTCTTCCATGTTCCCATTAAGCCCCAATTCAAGCATTTAACTGCTTTTCTAATCCAAAGTCCATATTCCTCCAAACAAAGGCATGGTCTGGCCTGTCACAGCAATACCCCAGTCTCTGGTACCAACTTCTGTCTTAGTTAGGATTTCGTTGCTATGAAGAAATGACCACAGCAACTCCTATAAAGGAAAACATTTAATCGGGTCTGGCTTATAGTTCAGAGGTTTAGTCCATTATCATCGTGGCAGGAAGCATGGTGGCATGCAAGCAGACATGGTGCTGGAGAGGTAGCTGAGAGTTCTACATCTGTATCAGCAGGCAGCAGGAAGAGAAAGTGACACTGGGCCAGGCTTGAGCTTCTGAAACCTTAAAGCCTTCCCCCCAGTGACATGCTTCTTCTAACAAGGCCATACCTCCTAATAGTGCCACTTCCTAATGACCAAGCATTCAAATATCTGAGTCTCTGGGGACCATTCCTGTTCAAACAGTGACACATATTTCTGGTCTAGGAAAGACCAAAGTTCAACAGAATACCTATTGCCCTTGTATCTTGTGAAGTCAAGATATCACTAAGTCAAAAATCATTGCAGGTGCATACATACTGCTCTGGCTCTGGGCAAGCAATCCTTGGTTTTGATCATTAATATTGATATCAGAATATTGATAACTTGCAAATTTGGTCCTAATTTACTTTTACTTAATTTCTGCCATGACTCACTGGCCAAGTGTAACTTTTCTTGGAACACTGAACATTCCCATGTCTCCCATAAAGAAAGTCTTAGTGGCTTCCATTTCCTGCCTGACTCCTTTTCTAGTAAAGCATCATCTTACTGAGCAGTGCAGGGTATCGATTGTTTCATTCTGGGGCTATGGTGTTAAGAAAGACTTCATTTTCTGAGAAGGTGTTCAACCTCTGCTTGCTTGTTTGTGAAAATTTTTTAGAGGATTCCTGAATTCTTTATGAGACTTTTGGTTCTTTCTCTTAATTTATGTCCTTACTTTAAACATAGATTATCCATTATTCTGCTGTTTGTCAAGATTCCTACATTTTTCATTTTAACCTCATTTTCTGCTTCATAGGTTTCCATTCTGAGATGGAGATAAATCATGCTGTCCCAACTTGTTTGTAGTGTATTAATCATCCAGTTCTCCTCGATGGGCTGCCCATGTGGTTGCCTGTTCACATCTGTTCCTTCCTCTCTCACAGGATGTACCTACTTCTATTCTCTATTTCCTTTCAAAATCAAAGGTAAAACAGTAGATTTTCTTCATGGCATTTCTATTAAAGACTTATCAGATAGTGCTTGGATTTGGGAGATATGGATTTCTGTTTGCGTTATTCTTGTGTGTCTTGGGGTATTTCATATCTTCCCTGAAGGCAAGCAGTGCCCGCCATGACCTCCTGAACTCATTCCTTCAAGCCTGCCTTCTCATGAGATCATGCAGCTCTGGAGTTTCTTCAGGGCACAGACAACCTGATTTCATTTATCAGCTAATCCACAGATAAGCCTAGTGATATGTCTGCTGTGATAGAGAGGGAAATAAAACCCTTCGCAAATAAAACCAATGAACAAAACTTTTATGTTCTTAAGAAAGGATGATTAGAGAAACTTGTTTTTAAAAATATGATCTTTTCTGAGATCTGCCTCTGATCTCAGGACTCGGGAAATGGAAAAAAGAGAGAGGGTCAGGGGTTCAAGGGCATCCTCAGCTACATAGCGAGTTTGAGGCCAGCTGTGACTACATCTGACACTCTCCAAAAACAAAACTCCCCAAATCTATATTTATATATCCCTTGAAGCCTTGATCACTTCTGAATTATGTCTTCTATTTTAGAGTTATGTTAGGAACTATTAGTAATATCTTGCAGAGACAATCTGCCAATATATTTCTAGTTATATTGCCTTATCACTGATAGACCCTCATAGTCCTTTACATTTGGGTTATGTTAATGAGCCTGGCGAGTGGTCCTGCCCCTGATGAGAACAGGAAGGTGGCTGAGCTTTTCCTGCCCCCAAGTCAAGCATTTGAAGGCTGTCAGTCAGTAGTTCCCCCCCCCTCAGGACTATGACTGTTGCTGTCATTTCCATAGACAACAGAATTATAAGTCATTTGCCAGTACTCTCAAACAATATCTGCAATTCCTTCGTCCGTGATTCTCTGTGTGGTCTCAGATCCCCACTCCCCTTCCTTCCTAGGTCTCCTTTGAATGAGCATCTTCCTTGGGGTAGCACCTGTGGTCCTTTTCTGCCCATTAGACACTCTCCTTGTGATCACCATCACAAGGCCCACGTTGGGCGCCAAATGTAGATGTAACCAACTGTCTTATTAAATAAGAAACACAGAGCCAATGTAAAGATAAAAGCCCAAGAAGTCAGAGCTAAGAGCCTTACCTGCCTGCTTCAGCTAGCCTCTTCAGCCAGGAGACCTCTCTGAAAAAAGGGGCTACTTCCTGTGTTTGTCTTTAAATAGACTCTGTGTTCTGTCTTCTCATTGGTTGTAAACCCAACCACGTGACTGCCTCATCACTGCCTGTCTGTACAGACCTCCAGACATACATTGGAGTGTGTGTCTCCAATGCTGGCTGTATCCTTGAACACACAGAGATCTACCTAGCTCTGTCTACCAAATGCTGGGATTAAAGGCGTGCGCCTCCTTCAGCAAATTCTACCGGCATGCACCACCACAACTGGCTTTCGCTATGGCTTGCTAGTAGCTCTGACCCCTAGGCAACTTTATTTATTAACATACAAATAAAATCACATTTCAGTACAAATAAAATACCACTATAACACCCTGTGCCCTTTGACTCCCACATCTCCATGCCTATCTCCGACCTTCTAGCAGCTGATTCACCTGGAAGATTCCCACCCCCACCCCCAGCTCATGGCAGAGAACAGGTGATTCTCCAAGCTGTTGGCTCCTGCTGAATACAGGCTCAGTGAAGTTTGGGCTTGTAACTCTCTCAGACTTTTAGAATACTGCTGCCTCGACATGCATTTTTAGGCTGGACATCAAGTTGTTTACTTAACTTTTTGTTTCTTGATGTTGTTTGAGATAGGAACTTGATATGTGATCCAGGCTAGCCTAAAACTTGCTCTGTAGCCCAGGATGGCCTGGAATTCAAGATCCTCCTGCCTCAACTCTCGCAGTATTGGGATTACAAGTCAGCACTACCAGCTTATAAGTTGTTTAAAACTCCCCCTCAGTGAGTCTGATGGTCCTCCCACTGACCCTGGCCTCACTCACTCTACAGCTGCCAACCAGGAATGCCTAACAGCTAACATGAGATCCGAATAAATTGAGTTTTCCTTCCTGTGCAAAAGTTTCCTTTAAATGTGCCAGTCCACAGTACCCAAGAGCTTTCTTAATAACTGTAGTCCCTGGGCTGACTGGCTAGAGAGGGCAGGATAGAAAGAAACCATGATGATGGAAATCACAACCATCCCCTCTGCTTGGTGCTGACAAGTTCTGGCAGGTTTGGGGCTGGCTCTGTAGCTGTTGGTTAGTTTCCCTCCGATGCATTAAACTTGCCTCTCGAGATCCCCTTAAACTGAAAGTTTTATCTTTTTATCATATTGTACTTTATTTATATAGCTTTACTTTAGAGTTGCTCAGGGTATAAGTAACATGATGTAACACATTTACCCAAATGCATCCTTGCTGCTTGTCTCCCTTTGAAAATCCACATGGGTGTGCTTTAAATTTGTCATTATTAAAGTCCATCTTTCTTCTAATTCTCTGCCATGAACTAAAAAAGTCAGTCTCCCAAAGTAGTAGTTAATTGCAATGCTGGGCATCTCTTTTCTCCCCATCCTGCGTCCCTGTCTAACTAGCTGCCTCTCCTGTGGCCCTGTGTCTAACTAGCCGCCTTTCCTGAGGCCCTGTGTCTAACTAGCCACCATGTCTCCCCAGAGTACCGAGTCCCAGCTGGACTATGTGAACAGTCTCTTGGTATTCCAGTTTATTCTGTGTTCTGCTTCCAAGAAATCTTCCTAAAATGTGCTCAATCTTGTGTGTATCTGCTTTGAACCCTTTACTGTTTCTTCGTCATCTGTAAGACAAATTCTAAAGACTTGGAGTGCCCAACAAGGGTTTTCCCAGCAAGAACATCAACTGAGAAGTTCCCCCTCAGTGGAAGATCCCCCCTCTCGGCACTCAACCACCTTGAGTTGATGTGCGTTGCTGGTTGGATTCCCTTAGACGCAGAGCCGGAGACAGAGATTGGGAAGGAGGGATTTATTAGACCATGCTCTGATAAAATTCCATAGAAGGGAAGGGAGGAAAGTGGAGAGGGCCTGAGGGAAAGGTTCGGCACATGGCATACTGGAGCTAGCTTGTATGGAGAGTGGTGAACATTGTAAATCAGTGTTCTTCCTCTTTCGGAGAGCTCACTTGCCAACCTACCTCCAGCCGCAATGCAATCGAGCAAGGCCTTACCTGAACCCACAAAGAGCTGAGAGGCTGGGGCAGCCTTTTTAAAACGTCCTGAGTTTGAAGGCAGTGTCCAGACACCTGAACTGCTATATCGGCAGACGTTGGATGTGGATGTGCCCTTGTTAGGCCTCACCTTGGGTGGTGGCAATTCCGAAGAGACTGGATGGCTGAACAGAGCTCGGCACACCACCCTACAAGTGTGCAGTGGTTCTCAAGGACTGTCTGCCACCAGTTAGAGCTGCCCCAGTTTGCAGCGGTTTGCACACCACAGGCTCCACTGGGTTGGGAGCCAGGTTCAAACGAGAGGTGGGCCTTTGGCTGTTACAGCTAGGTACACAGGGAGATAAAGGAATTTAGCAAAGTTAAGTCCCTGGCTGTCTTTGTCCCTTGGACTAATATGGGAGTGCTGTTCTCCTGTGCTAACTTACACACCCCAAAGTCCTATGAGTCACTGGCTTCCTTCTCTCTTCACGGCAGTCGTTTTGAACCAGGGGCACATTTGGTGTTACTGGTTATCAAAACTGTGAGGATGGGAAGAGCACTATCAGCACCTCCAGGTCAAAACCAGGAACATTGCTAAACATCCCACAATGCGCAGGCAACCCCACCACACAGAATGTCAGTCAGTAGAGCCGAGCTTGAGGAAACCTTCAGGGTGCAAGTCATCTGATGACCAAGGGAAGCCAAGAAATCAATTGTCTCACCTCTGCTGGTCTGGAGAGGGCTGAGTTCCCCTCTCCTACTTTACCTCAACCAGTCAAGGGAGCAGCCTGATTTCTCGCCGTTTCTCTCAGGGCTCCATTGCCTACAACCATCCCTGTATCAGGATGGAAAAACTAAGCTAGCCCACCTTGATTTAAACAGAAATTTATTGTGAGAAATACAGAAAGATTTGAGTCCTAAACATCTAAGTTCTAACACAAAGTTAGTTCAGGGAGGCCACAGCCCCGAGGACTGAGCTGTACTCTCCAACTCTGGACAACACTCCAGAGCGGCACTGTTCTGCCACAGTTCTTAGGCCTGGGAGCCATTGCCACAGACAGGTTTTCCATGCCTCCTCCTCTGCCTCCCCATTCTCTACAGCCCACAGGTGCTTCTGTAGCCACTGAATTCCGAGGCCGCTAACTACAAATGGACACTGTGAGAATGTGTCTCAGCTCACCTCCCTGGTTTCACCTGTGACCACAGCTCCTATATTGGGGATTTCTGCAGACCCTGGACACTGTCTCGATGCTGGAGAGTGAATGCAACAACTCTCAGGTAAAGAAGCTATTGAATTCCTTCTCAAATTTGCATAAATTTCAGGCCATTTTCTTCTACACTTGGATGTGCATTGTTCTGGATCTCTCTAGTGTGTTATTTTTGATTAGTTCATAAATTTCTAACAGTCAGGACTGCCATTTACCCCCTCCCTCCCTCTCTCCCTCTCTCTCTAATCTCTCTTTTCCAAACTCATACCTCAGAGTCCCTTTAGTTACTATATTTACTTCCTCGGGCTGCGGCAGGTGCACACCCCCGTCTTTGTTTTTCTCCTACCTCAGCGTGGTCTGTTAGGATTCATTTCCTAAGGAAACAAAGTGAGGCAGTATGGCTTTTTATCTGTGTCCTTGATGAATTGCAAGCTGTCTCCTAGCCACAGAAGATGAATCCACACTGAAAGTTGTCCAAGGCAAGGAAACAATAAGCCCTTTTTAAGCGTTCTTGGTGCTAGTTTGACATTTTTCTGCTTCTCTTCCCCTGCCACTCAATAGATTTTTTTCCATTTACCTTTCATGACACTGTCAAGGATAAAAAGCTATGTGCCCCCCAGATGAGCTGACGATTCCCTCACAGGGCTCTGCAGCAGTTCTGGGAGTTCTTCTTACAGAATACTGATGTTGTCTGGAAGACTCAAATTGCCAGTAGACAGGGTGGGATCTCTAACAAGGGAAGTGCTCAGCCGCAGGTCAGTTTAGGCTTTCTATGAAAAGTAGGGACAGGGGCTAGAGAGATGGCTCAGTAGTAGAGAGCACTGGCTGTTCTTCCAGAGGACTCAGGTTTGATTCCCAGTATCACACTGAGGCACTCAACCACCTGCAACTACAGCCCCAGGATATCGGATGCCCTCTTATGGTCTCCTTGAGCAGTACACACATATGGTACATTGATACCCACACAGGCAAAACCAGACATACTCAAATAATGAAATTAAAAAGAAAAAGAAATGTCTGGACATCCATTTTGGCCATCACTGTTGAAGTTTTAGTGCACCAGTAACGACCCCCTTGTTTAACACATTTCTCTTACTTTGATAGAAAAGTGCACTTAGTCTAGAGAGATTTAAGAGCTGGGCTCACCATCTACTGGCACCATTGAGGGCCTTTGGCTGTGTGACAACATGGTGGATGCTGTCAAGTAGGGCAGGAGAAAAGCCTCAGTAGTTAAAAGCACTGGTTGCTCTTTCAGAGAACCACCAAGTTCAGTTCCCAGCACCCACATGGCAGCTCACAACTGTCTGTAACTCCAGTTCCAGGGGAACCAATACCCTCTCTGGACTCCATGAGGGCCATGCATGCCTGTGGTGCACAGACTTACGTGCAGGCAAAGCAGTGTGTTCCAGTGGAGGTGGTGAAGTGAGATACAAAGTCACGGAGATGCATTGCCCAGGATTGCTTTTTATGACAAGCCACAATCCCAGGACCTCACTCCCGGTGTGAGGCCAGCATCGATGCCTTTCAAGTGTAATGCCCCATGACGTGGTTACCCCTCACTAGGTCCTGTCTATTTAAGGCTTTTCCACCTTCCAGTACATCTACACTGGAGATCAAGCATACCCCAACCACAGCACAAACTCAGGAGGCCACTCCCCTACCTAAGCTGTCATGTTCAGCATTGCGTAAGGTATTTTTCATATGCCATCTGTCATCACTTTAGTTATACAGATGAAAAACTGAGTTTTAGGAAAAGTAGACTAAAGACTCAGAATTTAAGATCAAATTTAAGTGAATTATTGAAAATGAGAAAATTCTTCTCGAGACCAGCACGGGAAAGGGAATCCTTACCAGCCAGGGCCTGGTGATCAGGGCCACACTCCTGTCTTTTCCTGTCTTTATTTTATTTATTTTGGAGTTGGGTTTTTGCTGTGTTGCCCAGGCTAGCTTTAAACTCCTGGTTCCTGCCGTCCTCGTGCCTCACTGTGCCAAGCGTCCAGGATTGCAGAAGCCATGTGTGCCCTGGTGCTTGATTTTTAGTGATCTCCTTTTCTAAGTCGTCAGACTCCCTCCTTTTAAAATTAACACTTACTTTTAAAATTGTTTGAGGTACACAGGAAGGTTGTAAAGGTAGGCAGAGGCCCTACCCAGTCCAGCTTTACTTTCCCCGACTGTTGACAACAGTCAGAAATAATGAGCCCTACATTAACTGGAGTCCATGTTCTTTGTTCAGATTTTCTAAGTTTTTATCTTCCGCTCCCTTTCAGCGCTTCCGTTGGTCACGCTGCAGGTGTCTGCTTGCTGGGACCCCTCCTCGGACTTCCTGTGACACTGCAGAGTACTACGAGTCAGGTATTTTATAACGTTCCCTCTACTGAGATTTTAAAATTCTGACTATTACTGAAGTTCAGCATGACATTTCCACACCTGCCTGTGGCGTGAGCTAGTCAGTCTGGCTTCCACCATTACACTGACGGCTCCCACCCTCTGGCAATCACTGTTTATTCTCAGGTCACCTTTCTTCAGTTACTCCTGTGACAGAAAATGTGGTCCATGTTATTCTGAGCCTGGACTAGTTCATGTAAGAGAATGTCCTCTTCATCCATTTTGCTGCAAATGGCAGGATTCCATTCTTTGTAGCCAAATATAAAGCTCCACTTTCTTTATGTATTGTTTTTTATGTATGCATGTGTTTGTGTATATTTACATGTATGTACAGATGGGAAAGAATGGGAATGGGTGTGTGTGTGTGTGTGTGTGTGTGTGTGTGTGTGTAGAGGCCAGAGGTAGATGTTGGGTGTCTTCCTTAATCACTTGCCTCCTTATTTTTTGAGACAGTCTCTTGCTGAACCCAGGGCTGATTGAACTAGACTTCTCAGCAAGCCTGGATATCACCCTGTCTCCACCTCTCCAGTACTGGGGTTAGAGGTGCATGCTGCACTGCTGAGTATGGCAGGCTATCTTTGGGGCCACCATCCAGTCCCCAAATCATGACATGGAGAATTAATATTAATTATGAATGCTTGGCCTTATCTTATTCTTGTCTCACTAGCTCTTATAACTTATTTTAACCAGTTTTTCTTCATCTACATTTTGCTTCGTGGCTTTTTACCTTTCATTCTGTGTGTCCTACTCCATGTCTGGCCGGCTGTAGGCTGCCTGGCTGGCTGGCCCCTGGGTGTCTCTCTCTCTCTTCCTCCCTTGTTCTCTTCTCCTTCTTCTTCCAAGCCTAGATTCCTCCTACTTATCCTCTCTGCCCACCAACTACACCTATCCCTCTATTGCCTAGCTATTGGATGTTCAGCTTTTTATTAGACCAATCAGATGCCTTAGGCAGGAAAGGTGAAACAGCAACACATCTTTACATAGTTAAACAAATGCAGCATAAACAAATGTTACACATCTTTACATAGCTAAGCAAATGCAGCATAAACAAATGTTACACATGTTTACATAGCTAAACAAATGCAGCATAAACAAATGTAACACATCTTTGCATAGCTAAGCAAATGCAGCATAAACAAATGTTATACATCTTTACATAGTTAAACAAATGCAGCATAAACAAATGTTACACATCTTTTCCTAGTTAAAGTAACACTCCACAACATCTTAGCTCTGTTATGTAGGTTCTGGGGGACTGAATTCAGGTCCTTGTGCTTGGGCAGCAAGCACTTTATTAACTGAGCCAACTCTCCAGCCCTCTTTATCTATTAGTGGACGTCTTGGCTATTACAAATACTGTTACACTAACATGGACATGTGTGTTTCTCTGTGGATGTTAAAACACACAGGCATGTGTCTTTTTTTTTTAATGGTGTCCCAAAGACCTCAAATGTGTCCTTTATTTTTTAATTTTGCCTGACTGGGACATCTTAAAAGACCTGTCTGTAGCATGGAGCTTAACAGGTCTTATTAATAAAAACAAACCTGGACCCAGGTATTAGGGTGAATGCTGGAAGATCAGAGAGACAGAACAGACATAAAATTAAACATAGAGGTTAGGCAGTGGTAGCACACGCCTTTAATCCTATCATTCCAGAGGCTGAGATCCGCCTGGATCTCTGTGAGTTCAAGGCCACAGTGGAAACAGCCAAGCAGTGGTAACAAGAGCCTTTAATCCCAGGAAGTGATGACAGAAAGCAGAAAGGTATATAAGGCATGAAAACCAAAAAATAGGGCTGGTTAAGCTTTTAGGCTTTTGAGCAACAGTTCAGTTGAGATTCATTATGGATGAGGACTCAGAGGCTTCCAGTTTGAGGAATTGGCAAGGTGAGGTGGCTGTGGCTTGTTCTGCTTCTCTGATCTTCCAGTGTTCACCCCAATACCTTGGTCCAGGTTTATTTTCATTAATAAGACCTTTTAGGATTTGTGCTACACTGTCTTTTGAAAAAGACTTGTTGTTGCATTCATATTTCCATTCTCTTGCTTGATTGACTTTGTGGCATCTCCCTCCCTGACCATTTACTAAATTTTTTATTTCAGGGGTATTTGGTTCTTTGTCCAAATTTGTATTTCATACTGAATTTATTATTCGTATCCGGCATGATATTCCTGGTTCCCTTTGACTCTTCTATACTCCTTAGGCTCTCATTTAGCCTTTTAATTAAGTTCTTCATCAGACACTTTATCCTTGTTGATTTCTTTGGGATCCATTGCTGGAGAATCACTTTATTGCTTTTTTTTTTTTTTTCATATCCATCATGCTTCTGGATCAGGGATCTCCACCACTTCCCTGGGGTGGCTTTCTTAGTAAACAACTTTCTTGCAAATATTTATCTTCTTGCCTTACCTTGTTGTGCAATGTTGCCTTGGTTTGCAGCTTGGTGTCTTCTAATGGTTCTTTGACTGTGACTGAAGGCTGGAGAGTCCCACCCTGCTGCACAGGAGTGAGGGCAGTAGCAGTCAAGCTCCATGTGGGGCAGGGAGATGTGGGTGTGGGACCCTCACCATATGGCTATCCACCGTGC
>CABHPH010111133.1:0-20515 GCA_902168325.1 Peromyscus nudipes
TAAGGATAAGTAAACAAATATGTATAATTGATGTTACATACATCCCATGAATATTAATCCTCTCATGTAATTGCTCCATTTTCCGACTGCCTAATGTTTTATCAAACAAAGACCAGTTTCCTTCTATTGTAAACATATTTCCCATTTTTTTTAATGTGGGAAAAATTTTTTCTCTTTTAGTTTCTCCCTTTAAGACATCTGATATCTTAATTGACTTATTAAGTCTGTGTAAAACAGTAGAAGTCTGAGGGAATTTCAAAACAGCTACCTAGCATCCAAGATGGGAATCCAGAGAGAGAGAGAGAGAGAGAGAGAGAGAAAGCAAGCACCTACTATCTACCAGGAGAAGAGAAAAAAAAAGCTAAAAGCTAAAGTCCAGCCACATGCTCTAGCTTGAGCCTATTCAGGCCTGAGCTGCTTGTAGCCCCTGTAAGCCTGAGCCACTTGAATTGCTGATTTGGCCGCAAGTAGCTCCAGCTGCATGTAACTGCTTGTAGCTACAGTCGAGTGCAGGTATGACTGAGTGCAGCTGATTGCTTATAGCACCGGCTGGGCCTGGGGCCTGTAAACTCTGGCCAAGGCAGGGCCTATAACCCCTGGCCTGTGAGGCCACCAATGTTTTTTTAATGAATTCTTGCCACATGGGCTCCAAATGTAGATGAAATTCTAAACAGTCTTAGTAAATAAGAAACACAGAGCCAAATACAGAAGAAATAGCCAAAGAGATCACTGCCTGTCTGTACAGACTTCCAGGACTCTATGGTTGGTACTGGGATTAAAGGCTCATGTCACCATGCTTGGCTGTGTCCTTGACCACACAGAGACTCTGTCTGCCATGTGATCAGATTAAGGGCATGTGCTACCACCACCAGACTTCTGCTTAATGGCTATTTGACCTCTGATCTCCAGGCAATTTTATTTATTAATATACAAATTAAATATCACATTTCATCACAAATAAAATATCACCACAGAAAACTAATATTTTCTAGAGCATGACAATGAAATATATGTGCTTAACTCTTACTTTTAATCCTCCAAACACAATCTTATTCCAGTACTTCACATCTAGTCCCACATGATAATTTTTTAAATGTTTCATTTTACTTGAAAATTTAGTTTTATCACCTGCCCAAGTTTGAACCTACTTCATGTGGATACCAACTTACTGCTTTCTAGAGTTTCTCAAGATTCACCTTCACTTGTGCAGTCATTCTGTGTGGTTATAACCTAGTTGAATATCAGAAAAATTGAAGAAGTAGATTGAGCATGAAAGTTATTTTCTTCTTAATAGCATAATAATCTAGCTCCAGTGCCCTTGGATTAGATATTTAATTAAATCTGACATTTTTCCCTAGAGGCTCTGTGATACATTAATTGCAAAAATAATTTTCCCCAATTCTTCATGCCTTCCTTGTCTATCACCTTGGCCCTATAACTTGAACACAAGCTTTTCCTTTAGCTCTGGAGTTGGTGATATAATTTGTTCAGGTCAGTGAAATGTGCACAATTGTTATAGAAATAGTATGTTTAAAAGATGTATGTGTAAAGGACATTCCTCACTTTTGCATCTGTCACTGCATTATTCTAAGCTTGCTAGTGGACAAGAGACTTGTCATCTTGCTGGTTTCAGCCATAAGCAGCTGAGAGTTACCTAATCCTTGAAAATGGATATGAGTTAAGCCAAGAGGACCAGAGTCACGTTGCTGACAACCCTAAATACATAAAACTTACTGCTTGTGGATGTTTTGTTGCTATTTGTTATATGATGCAATTACAAGAGATAACAGACAGGGATTGTCTCCATTTCCTTTCAGATTCCTATAATGATAAGAAAAGAAATTTGATCATGTTTTTCTTGTCAATGAAGCATATCATGTGTTTTTATTCTAAAAAATTACCCTTCCTTTAATTTTCTAGTCCCTACACACCTTGACAATTTTCTAAGTCATGTAATTCTGTGATGTAAAGCATTTTCAAGAACTTCACTATCTATGTAGATAGTATTTTATTTTCTCTGGGTTATGAGCCATATCTGTGGCACAGGATTCATGAAAGTTTTACAAAACTGCACATTGGAATACAATCTAGCTACTCCACATAGATGTCTCTATTGCTGTTTCTTTAAGTGAAATGCCAGTTCCATGTGTGCATTAAATCTCTATGAATATATTTTAATTTCACTCAACATCTCTTTAAAGTCCATTTCTTTTTAAGTAGGATTTAGAATAAATACAGTTTTCATCTTTTGAGTGAAGGAGCTCATCCCACTATTCTCTCCAAATAAATCTAAAAATAATTAAGTAAAAGATTTGAAGCTTCTATGATTCTAATTGAGATTAGCAGGTGTTATTTTCATACCTCTCTCACTTGAGACATAAGGTAGGAAGACTAAAACTCTTTGTTTCAGTTACATTAAAACCTTTTTACATCTTGGTCTAATAAATTACTATGCAATGTGTTTCAACCAACACTTTCATTTTGAGACTTCCACTTATTATGCTGTATTTCATGTACTTATACTTATTCTAGAAAATAAGTATGAATGCTGCTATTTCCATCAAAAACTATTCTCTCAGTAAAAATGGCATTTTTCTCATTAAGAAGGAATTCAAAAGATATTGGTTTCTATGTGTATCATTTCATCATTTCTGTGCACATATTACATGGTTTTATTTTAACACCATAATTATTCACTGATCAATGGCTAAACTTTAATGATTCACATATAGCAACATGTCTCATTAAGGCCTAAAATTAGTCCCACAATCTCTGGGCATAATGTGTAAACATAAGTAGAACCACAAATTTGTGATATCTATTATGATGATGACAATGGTGGTAATGACAAGGACTCTATGATTTAATGTAAATGTATTATTTTCATTTCAAAATAAATTATTTAGATTCAATAAATATGAAAAATAGAAATCAGAAGTATCAAAAACTTTTGTAACAAAGGTGGAAAAAACAAAGACCTTTAAGCTAAAAATGATATGGATTCACAACACGCCCCCATGGTTGGGCAACTCCACCTAGTCATTTCTGGGTCAAAACGTCTTGTGTGACCAGGACCCTGTGGCTTTGCGTGGAATAGCCACATGGGCCTGTGTGCACAGGTGTGGCCCAGCCTTTATAAGCCGGCGCCATGATTCTCGGCTCCATCCTTACTCATGTGTCTTTCCACAGGCCTGTGCACCTCTGTCTCTTTACCTTATCTTAATAAAACTCTTGTTAGTGGATTCTGCCGTGTTTCATGATGTTTCCTTGCAGGGTAAGAGTGTTGCAAATAACCAACAAAAAACTGTATTCTTTTCCTTCTACGTCATGACACTTTTTAGTAAAAAGAAAAAATAAATGAATAAATGAATAAATAAATAAATAAATAAATAAATAAATAAATAAATAAATATCTTCCCTGATTATTAACCTAGGGTAGATTAAAATGTTGCATATGAAACACTGAGGGAAATTTGGAACTTCATTTATTTTAGATAGCTTTCAAGATCAAGAATGAATCAAAAGAGAGATTTTATGATAAATTATTTAAATCCCTCCAAAATTAAGATTAAGATAGAAGGCTATGGCTTGGTAAATATTAATATTCTTAATCTAATTTCTTTTTGGAATATTCTTATTTTATTTATGGATTTAGCAATAAAATGAAAGTAAATAATTTGCCAGAAATTTGTTCAGTTAAAAATCACTGTCTTTATTTTATATAATAAAAATTGCTCAAATAAGGAGAGGGTGATTATACAGAACCATAATACAATAAAACTTTCTTTGGTGACAGAGATAACTATGTTCTTCTCCAGTCACATGTGGATACTGAGTATTTCAAACGTGGCTAATGTACCTGAGGAAGTAAACTTTTAGTTTATGTAGTCTTTAGCATTCAAATAATGACTACTGGCTACCACACTGAACAGTGCAACTCTAAATTTGTAGTTATTATTATAGTAAAGGAATTTACTTTTTATGAGTAGGCATTCTTGCAGGCTGCAAGAATACATTACAGATATTCAGCTGTGTATTAAAGCTATACTTTGACCGACCAAGGGTGTAGCTAGAGTTTTCCTGCCGGGCCCACAATCAGGACAAATCTCTGTCACCTGCCAGTCCCACAGCTGCTCAGACCCAACCAAGTAAACACAGAGACTTATATTGCTTACAAACTGTATGGCCGTGACAGGCTTCTTGCTAACTGTCCTTATATCTTAAATTAATCCATTTCTATAAATCTATACCTTGCCACATGGCTTGTGGCTTACCAGCATCTTCACATGCTGCTTGTCATGGTGGCGGCTGGCAGTGTCTCCAGCTCAGCCTTCCACTTCCCAGAATTCTCTCCTCCTTGTCCCGCCTATACTTCTTCCTGCCTGACCACTGGCCAATCAGTGCTTTATTAACATGTTTGACATACAGACCATCCCACAGCACAAGGGTCTGTCAAATGGGAAGCCATTTGTCATGGAATATTTGGTCTTATACAGTTTTAATATTCAGCTTGCCTTGCTATGAATTTCTTATGCTCATAATTCTCACAGAACGTGTATGTGTATGTTGAGCACCCTGCTTGGGCAAGTACTTGGGTAAAGTCATGTAGGCAGAGCCCTCTGCCTCTGAGCTCCCTGCTCCCTTTTTGGCATTTCAATTGGGTATCTGCCTTTTGCAAATATCCCCTTTTAGCTACATCCAAAGATAGGGCCAGCTCCAAACAAAAGCATTGAAGGACAAGTGAGGAACAGAATAGCTACCAGACCACCTGCTAGGCACCTGAAGCCCCTGGACTGAGGTAAAATGTCCTTCTGGGGGTAACCCGGGCTCCTAGATGCATAGCTTTGTTTCTTGTGCAAATGAAGCTCAGACCATCCCCTTCCTTCATTCCTAGGGGCATGGCAGAGAGATTGATGGAGGACAACAGGGCTTTTTGGATAACCAGGTGCAATAAGGACTGGACGAGAATTCCGGAGGCAACCACAGAACCACATGGCCAGAGAAAAGAGAAGAAGACAGAGATTCTGTAGAGGGTAAGGCAGATCTCTTGCAGAGTTTATCAGGGCCAGGGGGTAAGGAGCCAGGAAGGATAGATGGAGGATAAAGGAACGGAGGAACAGAGGACGAAGATAAGACCAAAAGCATAAGGGCTTAGTTATTACCAGGCCTATGAGGGCATAGAAAAAGTAGGTACAAAGAGAAACTGAGATTCAGGACAGAACTGAAGCTGTATAGATAGAATTTTTGTCATAGAGGAAGAAAGTAAACAGACAAAAGAGCATGGTGTACGTAGATTCCTTTCCCTCAGATACCCCATGCCGGACATGGCATCTTCCCTAGGACTCTAGGAGGGATTTTCTCAGGGCAGGTACTTGGGAAAATTCCATTAAGGTATGTGTGTGTATATTTGTGTTGAAGCCAGAGGACAATAAAATACAACATGAAACTGTCATTTGACCAGTACCTATCTATCCAACAAAAATGAGCAATTGCATGGAAAGACCTACACATGAAAACTCATAGCAGTATAACTCATAATGGTGCATACTGAAATAAATGTTCATTAACTTAGAAATATATGGACAAAATAGAGTGCATGGATACAGTAAAATACTCTACAAAAATAGAAAGGAACAAACGACTTACAGATGAAATTTTAGGGATAACTCTCAAAAATACTTTGCTGATAGCAAAGGAACAAAATAAAGGGACAGCATACATGAATAGTTTGCTAAATTTTCCTCATTCGGAGGATCTTTTAGTAATTCACAATACACAAGAAATTTCAATAATGATGTAGCATCAAATAAAAATAGACCATGAGGGGCCAATTAGATGGCTCAGCAGAAAAGAGTACTTGCTGCCAAGCCTGAAAACCTGGATCTGATTCTAGGGACCCACATGGTAGAAGGTGAGAACTGACTCTCACAAGTTTTCCTCTGACCTCCACTTGCAAACTGTGGTATACATTGTCACACACAATAGTTTTAGAGGCTTGACCTAGGAACAGAGAAGTGGAATGAAGGATGAAAATATTCTAAACTTGACATATGATGGTTTCATATTACAGAAATTTGTTTTAGTCATTGAATTGTACAATTAAGATTTGATAAATTTTATAATGTATAAAATCCATTTCAATAAAGGCTCTTAAAGATCCAAACAATTAAATTAATCAGAAGGCAATAATACTAGTCAAAAGAAGAAATGATAATGACTTTTTGCAGTAAAAATAATATGTATTCAACATTGCCCATATTTCAAAGTTAAGGTCAGTAGGAGAAAGGAGTAAAGAGTTATTTCAGTTCTTTTTCCTTTTTGATGTGAAATGTGAGAAAGGAGTAAAGAATTATTTCAGTTCTTTTTCCTTTAAAACAATCAATAGAATGGAGGTGCCATATACTCAGATGTCAAATACTGTGAGTTAGATTGGCCAGTCATAAATCAAATTTTTCATTTAAACATATCAAGATTAAAATGCCTATTAAATTACCAGTGATTCTAGAAATACAACTGCAGTTTATGGAAGAGCTCAAGGCTGAAAGAAAAAAAGTGGTCATTGGCACAAATAAAATTATTTGAAGCTAGATGAGTTTACATGCAGAGTTGATGCATACAGAGAATACAAGAAAGCAGCAGACTAAGATTTAAAACCCCCAAAGTTTAAAGACAGGGAAATATTAAGAGGAAGTTTCAAAATGATTGAGATAGAACAATAAATTGGAGGAAAATAATTCTAAGAATTCTGAGTTACTCAGATGAATTTAAGGATGTTTCAAGTGGCAAGAGTAATATATGCTTTGGAGGAGATGAAAACTAATAAGTACTTGTTTGGCAAGATGATAGAAAGGAACAATTTTCAAGAAATGGTTGTGGTATAGTATTTGGAATTAAAATTTGATTGAATGGAGTGGCAGTTTATTTTGTGTGTTAACTTGACTAAGACATGGGTGTCCAGGTATTTGGTTTAGTGTTTCTGTGTACATTTGTGTGGATATTTTTAATAGATTTGTATTTGTCTATGTAGTTTCTTCTACTTCTGTCTCTCACTTTCACACCCTCTCTGACTATAAGCTAGAATATTATGGTTCATTTACCTTGGAACTAGGACTCAGATTATATCTAACTCTCCTGAATCTCAGTCTATCAGTCTTACACTCAATTTATATCAATGACTCCCTTGATCTTGGGACTTCTAAGGCTCTATAATAACAAAAGGAATTTAAATATTTAAAATGCTTAAAGCACTCATATAACTATATTTTAGAAATATATCGATATTATATATGTATAACTGAAAATAGGTAGAGAAATGCTATGTATTTTAGATATACATGTATATATGCTAAATAATATATATTAATATTATATACAATATACATATTATATACAAAATATATGTGTGTACATATATGTATATTCATTCCCAGATGATATCAATACTTTGAGTATAAAATATATAGAGAACATAGAATTTCAAAGTGAAAAGTAAAATATTTTCATGAATCATGCAGAGGAAGAGAGGAACAAGGATCAAGTAAGATGTGGGGATGAAGAAGGAATCTAGAAGGAATTTAGATGATGAACTTCTCTTGACTAAGGAAACAAGAGTTTGTTTATGAATGTTCTGAAGCAATTCATGCCCTTGTAAGTGGTTGGGATATTAAAGAGAAGAAAGTACCATGACAAGGACCTGTTTTCCCATGATATATTAATTCCTGGTTTAGACCTCAAAACTTCCAGTTTCAGAGTCAGAGTGCAAAATGATACTGGAAGCAACTGAAGTATGTGGATGTGCCCTGTGTGCTCTTGATTGTATTCAAGTCATTCCTCCATCATCTACAAGCATGAGTCCAATTCCAAATTAACAAACAAAAAAATTCAGAAGATTTATTTTGTTCCATATTTACTTCCTACTGTATTTTTTTTTAGAAAACTACCACCCTAGAGACTTTAAGAATAAACACCCCTACATTTAATTCTATTTTGTGTATTAAATTCTTTTTTATATAAAATTCTTAATACCTTCAAATTTACTTCAAGAAATTACCTAGAATTGGAAGTTATGAAAATAAACCTGAAAATAAGGGGATTTATATTGTATCTATCCATAAAAAGATATTGACTTTCAATTCTCCATAGAGTTAGAATACATAAAATGAAAATACAGTCATAAACATTTTGGAGACTATAAAAATTCCATTTCAGGCCAGGTGTCATGGTGTACACCTTTAATCCTAGCACTGGAGAGACCGAGGTATTCAGATCTCTGTGAGTTTGAGGCCATTCTGGTCTATATAGGGAGTTCCAGGTCATCCAGAGAGAGATACATAGACCTTGTCTCAATAATAATAATTCCATTTCAAACAAAATAGCAAAACAGAAACAAACACAGTAATGTAAATCTGTTTTACATAATCAAGGTCAGAAATATGACATTGTCTCATAATAGGCTAGATCTTTATATTTAAATGTATATAGTTTATTACTCTAAAATATTGAAATTATCTCAAATTACTATTATTCAAACATAAAGCATTCAAAGCCAAATATGAATATATGTATCTACTATAAATTCATTATTAAATAGTTTTTAGCTTAATACTTAATAATAGTAATAAATTATAATGTACATTTATCCATATATGCATATATACACAGTTTTTAAGATGGAAATTGATTGTCTTTGAAGTCCTTTAACTTTGTCAATATAAACAACTGCCAGGCATTTTAATTGAACCAGAATTAAAAGGAAAATATACTACTTGTATTAGTATATTTAGTCATTTTATTTTTACTATAATCATTGCAGAATCTAGGCTAATAGTATAAATCTCTGAGAGTTCTGAGGAAAACTATGATTAGAATGATTAAAAATACTCTTATTAACAAATATTTGAAGAGCCAGTGAAAGAGAAAATGACTTTCAAATGAATATTGAAGCAAAGCTGTTTGAGCACAGGATTGAATTCACTCTCCTAAAAGAATATGAAGCCTGAGCATTCTTCTTTCTTTCTCAAATTTCTCTATTCTTAGTCTGCAGCAGTGTCTTCTGCCGTTAGAAAAAGCTCAGTAAGGCTAATATCACTATAGATAATTTGTATGTGATTCTACAAGTGTTATCAGTGACTGATTTTAGTTTGTTTTGTTTTGTTGGTTGGTTGGTTTGGTTTCCAGACAGGGTTTCTCTCTGTAACAGTCCTGGCTGTACTGGAAATCATTTTGTAGACCAGGTTGGCCTCAAACTCACAGAGATTTGTCTGCCTCTGCAACCTGAGTGCTAGGATTAAAGCCATGCACCACCACCACCCAATATGAGTGAGTGTTTTGTTTTGTTTTTTTATCTTAGAATGGTATGGTGGCTTGGGAATCAGTTAGGTAGGGCTGTGCCAACACCACACCCATATTTACTACAGAGTCACTCTTCATCTGAGAGCCTGTGTATAGAATTAATGTCAACTGACTTTACAAGCTGCTGCCATGTGGTTAGGGAACATAAGTTGTGTGGGCAGAAGAACCCTCTTAAGGAGTTACTGAAGCACAATATTTAGATTAGGTGGCATAACTATGGACTCCAGGGAGCAAGAGTGGCAGATCAGACAGTTCTTTTCTAGCCTAACTGTCAGGCAGGCAAACAGGGAACAGAAGCATTAGGGTGACAGGCAGCCACTTGAGTTACTAGCAGAATACTACACATATCATTAAGTCTTCAAAACATCAAAATCACCATACTGAAACATACAGCTCTATAGTCAGGAGAGGTTTTCCCTAGAGACCTAAGTCAAGGCATCTGACAAATTTTTATTTGTTATAGACAATTTCTATTAGAAGTTTGGATTTATGAATTTAACAAAGAAAGATGATGTGTTGCACAATTACTAATTTTCCAGGGCTAGAATATAAGAATATCCTGTGAAGTAATCACTTTTCTCACCTGCAAAATTATTTCCTATGATACAAAAAAGTTTTACCAAAATAAAAGTTAATCTTTGCTATCAGAAAATATTAGAATCTGGATAATTTGGAGCTGAAGAGATGTCTCAGTGGTTAAATGCACTGGCTGTTCTTCCAGAGGACCAAGGTTCAATTTCCAGCACCCACACTGTGACTCAACTGCTTGTAGTCTTAGGGGATCTGATGCCCTCTTCTGGATCCTGTAATTTATATATATATATATATATATATATATATATATATATATATATATATATATATATATATATATATCAGAATCTGAACCATTTATTCTTTTGGTGAATTTGAATGAATTTTTTTCACTGAGTCTCAATTATCTCCTCTTTAAATATATCTAATAATTTTCATTTTTATTGAATATTGATATTTTAAATATGACCAGGATATAGTAGCATATTAAATAAAAACAGTAATAAATACCATTAACTGGGTAGCATTTTATTTGTTATAATGTTTTTACATAAACATTTACTAAGTAGAATATTTTCATTCTTATTTTACAATTTAAGGACCTAAGGATCAATAAAAGTGACTTGTACAAGCTTATATATAGTAGAGGCTATACATAAAAAAATTAACCCTGTCCACTTCAACCCTAGTCACCTTCATATGTCAATATTTACAACACATGCATTTAAAATATTTATAGTCATTAAATAATTTTGTTTATTTTAAAGATATGACACATAAAAGTGTAAGGACCATACAACCCAAGGGCTCATCAAATGTTTTATTTTGAAACACCCTTCCCTCTATCTTTCTATCCATCTCTTTTCCTCTCTTTCTTCCAAATTTCCTCTTTGCCTTCTTTCTCCATGTCTTTTTTTCTCTTTAATCTCCCAATTCCTGGGTTATAAAAGACATTAAACATATTCTGCCAACTTCCTACCCATCCCTCTCTCCTTTGTCAGCCTCCCCAGCAGCTGGATTACAGACATGCACCACCACACCTAGCCTTTTGTCCTTTTCTCAATTGTATTTTATTCCACACATGCAGGCCAATACTTCTAGAGTGCTGTGGAATAATGCTTTTGTACACTAGTTTAATAAAACACTGATTGGCTAGTAGTCAGGCAGGAAGTATAGGTGGGATAAGCAGACAAGGAGAATTCGGGGAAGAAGAAGGCTGAGTGAGGAGACACCAGTTCGCCATCCAGGGAACAACATGTAATGACATACAGGTAAAGCCACGGAACATGTGGCAACATATAGGTTCACAGAAATGGGCTGAGTTTGAGTTAAGAGCTAGTCAGTAGTTAGCCTGAGCTAATGACCAAGCAGTTGTAAATAATATTAAGCTTCTGTGTGATTATTTTATAAGCAGGCCACTGGACTTCTAGATACACTAGAGTTTTTCTTTCTATATCATGTTTGATATATTTGTGTATGTTTGGGTTTATAGGCACAACATAATCATGAATGGCATGACATTGTACAAGTAATATACAGCTTGTTGTTGTCTTTCAACAGTTTGTGTTAAGATCCATATGTTTGAGTTAAGTCCTTCTAACTTCTGAGTTGCATTCAGTAATATGAGAGCTTACTTGTTCTATTCATAGAGCCAACCTTTTCAACTTAGTGTGTTGGGTAGTCAACTTGACCCAAACTAGAGGCACTTGGGAAAGGAGAATCTCAGTTGAAGAATTGCTTCCATCAAATTAGGCTATAGGCAAATCTGTTGGGCTATTTTCTTAAGAAATGATTGATGTGGGAGGGTCCAGACTACTGAGGGCAGTGCCACACTTGGACATGTGATCCTGAGTCTTATAAAAATGGAGGCATTCACGTAAGCTTCTGGAAGTGAGAAGACAATGTGTAGAAATCAGTTCTCTATTTTAAAAACTTGTCTGTCCTGGAGATTGAATTGAAAATGGAACTAGAAAAAATTATTCTTAATGAAATAACTCAGAGCTGGAAAGATAAATATGACAAGTATTTAATTATATGTGGATTTTAGCTGCTAAGTCATTGATAAATAAGTTACAATCCATATAACCCACAAGGATTAGGTAGAGACTATTGGACTAGAAGGGAAAGATGGATCTCCCTAGGAAGGGGAAAGAGAATCATTATAGATGCATAGGGCAGTGTGGGGTGGGTACTGGAATGGGATCAAACAGAGAAGGGGAGATAAGTGGGACAAGGAAGGAAACATGTGAAGGGACAGCTAGAACTAAGGGTTATATGAGAGGTTGTATGGAAACCTAATAGAGCAGAGGTCTCCTGTGATACATACATATATGAAGGCAATCTAAATGATATTGCCAAATAATGGGGGAGACAGAGTCTCAACTGGACATCTCTTGTCACCAAACGAAACTTCCAGTACTGTGAATGAATTACATATAGTTGAGGTATTGGCCAAAGGGGTCCCATGAGAACCCTCAAATAACCCAGGCTATTGCCAAAGCTATTGGTGGCTCTCCACAAACTGTGAGGCACAATTGATAAAGATAATACCTATATAACTCATTGAATTTGAAGAAGTCAAGTTAGTGCCTACATAGAGCTTTCACCCCTACTGATTAGCATTTTTGATACTGGATGATACTCTGCACACTACCGAAGGAGAACGTCAAATACCAGCCAGGTACAAACCCTTTGATCTACAAGATTAACCTGCCCGAAAGATATGCTGGTACAATAGTGACACATAATTTCTGGGAGTAACCAACCAAAATCTGATTTGAGTTAAGGTCCACTCCATGGGATGGAACTCATACCTAATGCTGCTTGGGTGGCCAAGAACCTAGATGAGATAGGTCAGGGACCTAGGGGAAAACCAAATACTACTGTTCTGTTAAAGGAACATAGCAATAAAATGACTGGTGAGGACATTCTACTATACTCATAGATCAGTGACTTCGTCAGCCATCATCATAGAAGCTTCACCTTCCTCTTTCAGCAGATACTAACAGATTCAGAGACCCCCAGCCAGACAATGTGCAGAGAGTGAGAATCCTTGAAACACTCAGCTCGAAATGGGATGTCTCCATCAAATCTCTCCCCTCAGGGTTCAAGGAACCCTGTGGGAAAGGAGGCATAAAGAGGGTAAGATCCAGAGTTAATGGAGGACACCAAGGAATCAAGGCCTTCTAGACACAGCAGGGCTGGCACACATATGAACTCACAGAGACTGTGGCAGCATGCACAAGGACCTGCATGGGAGTCTCACTGGAGAAACAAACCACCCTTAAAGGTAGGCCATATTCCCAGCAGTTGATAACCAACACCAAATGATCTCAGTGGCATCTATGGAGTTTCTTTGTCTCATAATGTTAAGACAGGTCTATTTTTTTTAACCTTATGTGTTCTTTGTATATATAGTATAGCTTTTAGTTCTGGGTTTTTATGGCATTCCTATGTGTGTAAATGTATGTGTTTCTGTGTCTGTATGCATTTCTAGTGCTTTTTCTTTGACTCTTTTTCTTGTTTAGTTGTTTTTACATATTCTGATTTTTTTGGCTTTGATTTATCTTATTGAATTTTATTTTATAATTTTCCTTAGATGCTTGTTTGTTTTCTAAGGATAGACAGAAAGGGTGTAGATCAGGATGATAGGTGGGAAGGAATGAGGAGGAATTGGGGAACAGGAAACAGTAATCAGAATATATTCTGTGAGAAAATATATTTTAATAAAATAAAAAAATAAAGTCTTGTTTTAATATTTTATATCATCCAATCCAATTCAATATAAACTCTTAGGGCTATGTAGTTTTTGTATTATTATGTGTGTTTCATGAATTTTGACATTTATTATTTGTTCCTATGGATTCTTGACATATGACATTTTATTTTTATAAAATATTACATATTGTTTCATCATCATCTCTTTGCTTACTTTGTCAGATACATACAACCTTCTAATCGAACTCATTTAAATTCCACATGCTATTTTATATTGGATGACATTTCTTTAAGTCTTACATATCTAATTTTCAATAATCTAATTACTTTCTTTTACAAAAAGATGAATTTTATTCTTAATCGTATTTGTGTGTATGTATGCACATATGCCATTTATGTGTATGTATGTGCCCTTGGGGGCCAGAGGTGTTGGGTCCCTGGGAACTAGAGTTATTGGCATTGTGAAATTATTGATACAATTCTAATGCAGGTAATCTGAAAAAAGTAATATGTGCGCTTAAAACACCTAGCTCTCTCTCCAGCCCCAAATTAATTTTTTAAAGTGTGTGTGTGTATGTGTGTGTGTGTGTGTGTGTGTGTGTACATGAATGCAGGTACCCCAAAGGCTAGAAGTGAGCATTAAATTTCTGTAGAGTTATGGGTATCTGCGAACTGCCCAGTGTGTGCTGGGACTCGAGTTTGAACCATCATTTCTAAATCCCATTGTGGGAACACAGTCCAAGAATGGACTCATGTGAGAAATCTGAGTGCTTGTGAGAAAACTCCAAGAAAACAAGTTTTGTGACCTCATTTTCTTCAAAACACAGAATTGTTCTTGATCTGTGTTTTCATGTTCCTCCTAGGTGTAATATATAGGAGTACTTTACTTCAGCTGTTGTTATTCATATACCTCTATGGAAGAACAAGTTTGTTTGTTTGTTTGTTTGTGCCACATATGCCTAGTCCTTGTGATTGAAAACCTTACTCATATCATTCTCTTAACCCTCAGAGTTGAGGATAAATTGCCTTATGTTCTGACTAAAGTTGGTTATTCCATGAGACTTTAGCATTTTTACTACCCACTCTCCTATGGTCATGCCACCTACTACAGTAGTAAACAGCCCGTCTAATTACTTCATTAATATCTTCTAATGAAGAACTTAATCTGTTTACATATTTGCTGTGGGATGGTCTGTATGTCAAATTGCTATGATTGGTCAATAAATAAAACACTGATTGGCCAGTGGCCAGGCAGGGTGTATAGGCGGGACTAACAGAGAGGAGAATTCTGGGAAGTGGAAGGCTGAGACAGGGAGACACTGCCAGCTGCCACCATGACAAGAAGCATGTGAAGATGCCGGTAAGCCACGAGCCATGTGGCAAGGTAGAGATTTATAGAAATGGATTAATTTAAGATGTAAGAACTGGATCGCTAGAAACCTGAGCCATTAGGCCAAAAAGTTTAAATAATAAAAGCGTCTGCATGTTTATTTTATAAGTGGCCTGTCAACTGCCGGGTCTTGGCAGGAGCTGGAGATTTGTCATGACTGTGGGCCAGGCAGGAAAACTCTAGCTACAAATGGCGCCAGAATGTGGGGCAGGAATTTCCACTTAAGACCTGAGAAAGCATAAAAAGAAGATTCTAAAAGGGAGCTAAAACAGCTTCCTAGTTGAATCTCTCAAGTTAGCCACAGCCTGCGGGCTTGAGCTACTGTATGGTGGGTTCCTGACGTGCATGCTTGACCAGCGGTATGGTGGGAATGAGGCCTCTGCAAGTGGCACACTAAGCTGCATGGTGGATTTAGCCTTTGCTAGTACAAAACAAAACAAAACAAAAAAAGAGGTTTCTGGGCTACACGCAGCTTTGATAGAAGCATAGACCCACGAAGGCTCCCAGAGCTGGCAGTAAACATATCACCACCATGTTGGGAAGCTGAGGTGGGCGGAGCCAGCAGCCATAGTGCAGTTTCAGTCTTAGAATGCTGCAGTTTAAAGCAATAGTCTCAAGGTAATATAAAAAAACAAGCCACGTAAAGATGGCTATCACACAGAGAATCTGGATTATGTTCTCTTTGATATTCGTAACTGAGGAAAAACATTTGATTGCAAAAGCTGTTGAGTTATGCCAAAATGTATATTTTAAAGGTACCTTGACTTCAAAATTTGGATGTAAGGATATGTTGCTTTGGAAAGGAAGCTCTGCTTTTGTTTCCACAGAAAGCCAGAGACTATGGATTTGTTCCAGATTAAGACATATCAGGTTTGACCAGCCAAGACCACCTGAAAGGTCTCCGATGACACCATGGCCCAGATGATCCAACATTCAGAACCGTTTCAAGGCAACTGGCTCAGATGATACACCCTCTTGGACTACTCCATAATCCTAAAATTTTCTTTGTGTCCCCATAAGATACAGCTCCCCCCTTCCAGCAGGAAGTAGTAAGAGAAGCTATGCCCAAATTCCCAAATATGCCAAGCTGGCTTTGGAGATGTGTAAAAGTTAAAACCTTCCTCTTTAAAAAAAAAAAAAGAAAGAAAGAAAAAGAAAAGAAAAGAGGAAGTGCTGTGGGATGGTCTGTATGTCAAATTGCTATGATTGGTCAATAAATAAAACACTGATTACTGATTGGCCAGTGGCCAGGCAGGGAGTATAGGCGGGACTAACAGAGAGGAGAATTCTGGGAAGTGGAGGGCTGAGGCAGGGAGACACTGCCAGTTGCTGCCATGACAAGAAGCATGTGAAGACGCCGGTAAGCCACGAGCCATGTGGCAAGGTATAGATTTATAGAAATGGATTAATTTAAGATGTAAGAACTGGATAGCTAGAAGCCTGAGCCATTAGGCCAGTTTAAATAATATAAGCGTCTGCGTGTTTATTTTATAAGTGGGATGTCGGACTGCTGGAACTTGGCAGGAGCTGGAGATTTGTCCTGACTGTGGGCCAGGCAGGAAAACTCTAGCTACACATATTTGTGGCAGTTTGAATAAGAATGATTCCCATAGGTTCATTTATTTGAATATACGTGATCTCCAATTTGTGGGTACTATTTGGAAGGGATTAGAAGGGGTACCCTATTGGAGGAGGTGTGTCACTGGAGATGAGCTTTGAAGATTCAAAAGACTCCTGCAATGTCTACTATTCTTTCTCTCTACCTCATGATTGTGGATCAAGATGTGAGCTCTCAGCTGTTCCTTCATTACACTATCGCAGACTCTAAACCTATGAAACTTTAAGGCAAATTAAGCACTTTCTTTTGTAAGTCATGTTGATCACCATGTTATATCACAACAATAGACTAGGAACTAAAACAATTATTTACTGTTAAAGGTGTATATAGAGATCACTGTATTGTAAATTGTCATATTTCGTTTTGCATTATTATGTTTTTCCATGAATTTTGTTACTCTACTCTAAATGAGACTGTTAAGGTATAATATCCATATTTAATTCCATATTTGACTTAACCAATTAGGTTGGTCCATACTTTATTCTTTCTATGTTAAAAAGTAAATTTTTATTCAATTATGTGTCACAGTATCATCTGTAAATTCTGAAGACATGGATATTAATATGTTACTTTAAATAAAAAAAAATTATAAAAATGCCTTTACTCATCATTCATCTATTGTTTCTTAGTCACTTCATTAAATTGTATGTTTGAATACTCCTAAGTTTTATTACATGTTATAAGACTATTTTTATTTTTAATGAGGTGTTTATGTATGGAGGTACATGCATGAGTACTATTGTCTGCACTGGAAAGAAGAGGCTGCCAGCTCCCATGGATGTGGAGTTACAAGTGTTTGTGGGTGGTGGGAACCAATACCAGGTCCTCTGCAACAGCAGTATGCATTCTTCTTCACTGCTGAGCTATCCTGCCTGCCTCATAACATGTTCAGATTGAATCATGTCCCCTTCCATAAAAGCCACTTTTGTCCAACTTCTTCCTTATTATTTTATTTATTTCTTGTTTGTATATGTCCTTTAGTGATCATTTCAAGAAGAATAATGAAAAGTTAACTCTCCTCCTGTTTGTGTAAATACAACTTTTTAAAATTTGTCTCCACTCTTTTTTCCTTCTTTGTCTTTGCTTAGCTTTCCTAATATTTCAGATAAATACAAGTTTTGAAAATATTTATTGTTTGTAGAATAAATGAATATATTATTGCATTATCTAAGATGAAAAATATAAGCAGATTTTTATAAAACGATTTTTATAATATCAAATAAAGCATAAGTATATTAGAAGGTTTTTATAATAATTTCAATAATATGATAGCCTAAAATATCACTTTTGGTTTTTTATTGGTTGCTGAAACTATTTTACAGCTTTATATAAAAAGTTAATAAAATTGTCTTTTACTTCCTACAAGTCAATTTTATAATTTGTCCAAAAAAAGATACCAGTGAATCTATCTGTACAGGTAAATGTTTTATAATGTCTGAAAAATGTGGAGGCAGGCTATGTTGTGTATTTATAAAAAACTCATTGTCAGATTAATTTACTCAAGACAACTTGTGGGTTTTCATTTGGGGCTAATATTTTCTTTCTATGTAGAAACTATTAAAGATATATCATCACTTATATTCACAGTCATGAAAATCTATGTTAGCATCTTTATACATGATTGCTGAATTAAAATTGTCCCAGAACTCTTAGAAGAAATATTTGTACTACAAATACCATTTTTTGAAGGCATACATTGTTTAGTAGCTTTAAAATGTATGGCAATGTCCTGAGTTTGATTTCATATGCACTGGGATTACTTGGTCAAACATAGAAAAGAAGCATAAACCAAGCTATTTTATGTTCCAAGCACATACATTACAGTGGAAATTCTGCAAAACTTCAATAATATATGAAAAGATTTTCTCCTTGTTTCTATGTACCATAAACTAGTGGCTGGAAGGTTGTAGTTCTCCTCTATATCAATAGATTTGAGTGACTTAGGGGATAGCTCTGTCTTAACCCTAGAGAATATGTGGGCCACTGGAATATGTATGTAACTGTCAGATTGGGGAATGTGCATTGCAATTTTCACAATGCAAAGAAAATGTTATGATGTCTCTTTCAGATTTAGCTTGCCATGTTCAATTTTCTGAATGACCCATTGAAGTTTGTTTTGAAAGTTCAATTTTCTGAATGACACAGTGAAATTTATTTTGAGATGTAAGCATATATGTTTATATGTGTGTGCATGTATTAAACAAATAGCATATTTTATGGCACTAATTCAGAGATCAACAAACTGCAGTGCCTCACTCTACCTCCTGTTGTTAGACACAAAGTATAATAACTGGAACACAGCAACACTCATTATTTTACATCTTCTCTGTAACTGCTTTTTCCTTTCATCACCAGAGTAAACTAGTTGTGACAGATCATGCGGGCAATAAAGGCTAAATTTTTATTTCCTGGCCTTTTAAGAAAGAGTTTTCAGATGCTTTTAATAATTTGTTTGTTTTTAAAGAGTAGAAAAACATATTTACATAATCAATAAGCTGCCATATACCTTGTTCCGATAACAAATTCCCATTCCTAATTAGTTTTACAGGATATAATATAATATACTGAGGTCAATGCTCTTTTTCTCCCTCATAAGCATTCTTTTAAAAGGAGCACATGGCTCAGCTAATGAAAATTTGAGTGAGTTGTTATAATGAGCAAGGTGGAGCCTGACTTGACCTTTTCATTCAATAAGATCCAGTTGAAATCTATATCGAGAGACAGATTTTGAATATGTAAAGGTACATATCAGCAGCTCATTGAACCTGATGAAGACTTAGGTATTGATTAGTAGAGCACACTTGACATTCAAGAACCATTGAGGAACTTAGAAATAAGTAGTCCAAATGCCTAGCTTAGATTAGGATGAAAGAGTCCAGATGGGATTAATATTGATCTGTTATAGTAACTTTTTATCATAATCTCCATATTTGAAAGTGATTCAGCTACACAAATATTTCTTGAAATATTTTATGATGGTTTATTCAGCCTTTTGTAATAAATCAAATGCTTTTGTTTTCTTTATGTTTAGAATTATTTTACTTAAATAAGACATCATGACAATAAAGAACCATGGTTATTCCTAAAAGGAATCAAGTACATTATCAAAACTAAAAATAAAGAGATATGAGAAGTATAATCAACTACACAGCTCAATATTATTTGATATTGGTAAAACTAGCTTGCATGATTTCTAGCTTTGGTCAAAATTCATATAGTATGCACAGATGTGGTGGGGCACACCTTTAATATCAGTAATCTGTAGGCAGAGGCAAGCCAGTCTCTGTGAGTTTGAGGCCAGCCTGGTCTACATAGTGAATTCTAGGAATTACAGGGGTGCATAATAGAGAGAACTTGTCTCAAGAAAAGGTTCATATAGTATAATCAGTTTATCCAATCACCAGTCTAAATTCAATCTAAATGACAATAAGGGGAAATATCAGAATTAGCCAAAGATACACATTTGTCACCAATGGCAGGGAGGGACATATAGAGGTAAAATGCAGGGATTAGATTTACCAGATAAGAAGCTATTTCATCCAGTGTTGTATTTGCCTCATGTAAAAGAAGGATAGAGATTTCCTTGGTTTAGATTACTGATTTTTCAATTCTATGTTTACTTTAGGTTCTACTAAAGACATTAGGCTCATTAGTGTTAGGATTTAAGAACCATTTGTTATTCCTTAAGCTAGACTAAATGGGTCACATGTGAAGTTTCAGCATATAAAAAGTAAAGGAGATGATTGCCAAGAATTTGAGATGAATCTGGGTTGCAAAGTGAATTCCAGGTCAGTGTAGGCTACAGACCATAGCTTAATACAAACAAACAAAACAGAGAGAGAGGGAAAGAGAGAGAATGAGAGGGAGAGGGAGAGGGGGAGGGGGAGAGGGAGAGGGAGAGGGAG
>CABHPH010111144.1:1488-12827 GCA_902168325.1 Peromyscus nudipes
GAAATGTGAGGCGTCTCCCAGTTTTCTTCCAAAACAAGTGATGTTCCAGAAGACATTGTGACTTCTCTGGGGACACCCAGCGAGAGCCAGAACCGGATTAACCCTGGGCTTTCTGACCACTGACCTGGGCTTCCTAGACCAGGCTTTGGTTCTCCCCTGAAAAAACAAATTCTCAACAGCAGGGACTGCAGTTCTGACTTCTGTTGCATGACAGGGAATGTGTCCTGTGGGTGGGAGCTAACAGGTGGCCTTAAACTTGTCAGTGGCCATATGGAGGCGCCGCCTGCCTGCCCTTAAGTGATCTTATTAATCACGGTGACCAGTCAACTGGCAATGCTTTTTAAAATAATTTGTTTATTTGTATTTTATGTACATTGGTGTTCTGCCTGCATGTCTGTCTGTGTGAGGGTGTCGCATCCCCTGGAACAGGAGTTACAGGCAGTTGTGAGCTGCCGTGTGGTTGCTGGGCATTGAACCCAGGTCCTTCGGAAGAGCAGTCAGTGCTCTTAACCACTGAGCCATCTCTCCAGCCCCGCTTGTAGACATTTTTTGCAAAAGTTATAACGTGAATATGTAAAATAAAACCCAGTAGCCGGATGTGGTGGTTCTTCGAGACAGGGTTTCTCTCTGTAGCTTTGGAGTCTGTCCTGGAACTTGCTCTGTAGCCCAGGCTGGCCTCGAACTCACAGAGATCCGCCTGCCTCTGCCTCCCGAGTGCTGGGATTAAAGGCGTGCGCCACCAACGCCCGGCATGGCTAACACTTTTAATCCCAGTACTCAGAAAGCAGAGGCAGGTGGATTTCTGTGAGTTCGAGGCCATCCTAGTCTACATAGCAAGTTCCAGGACAGCAGGACTACATAGAGAGATCCTATCTCAACCTCCCCCGCAAAAAGACCCAAGCGGTACATTTTTTTCTTTCTCTTTTCCTTCCCAGGGCTCCCCAAATATATATGACCACGAAGTCACCATTGCAGCTGATGCGTATTTGCCTGTGGATGACACCCTGATTCCTACAGGTCAGTGAATTTAAACTGTTATGTCATGTAGAACCATGGTTCACAGCCAAAGAAAGGTCGTTACTGTAAACCATTACCGTGTTCGCCTTTACTAGGTGAGTGCTAGTAAAAGTGGTAGTTTAGTTAACTAGCATACTGATGTCGATTTTTCCAGTTTGGATTTTTGCATCATGTTTATACAGATGTCAATAATAAGGGAAGTAGATGAAAGAAATAACACAGATGTACTATTTTACCCCATTTCTGTAAATCTGAAATTATTTCAAAAATTCAAAGTGGAAAATTATATGAGAAATGACTTCACTTTGACAGGATACCTGTCTTACACTAGAAAGGGTTTTCTCTTAGTGTTTGGTCTTTTTTAATACAGCGGATTTGTGTTTACTGTTGCAAATGTAAAGTTTTGACAGGGTACTGGGTATGGCGGCTGTCTTAGTTATTGTTCTATTGCTGTGAGGAGACACCATGGCCAAGGCAACTTATTATTTTTTTATTTTTGTTTGTTTGTTTATTTATTTTTGAGTAAAACCAAAACTTATTCTAAGCCATAGTCATCCTAGGGTCCCCCCTGCTATGTAGCCTCCCTGGTTCTGTGGGTTGCAGTCTGATTGTCCTTTGCTTTATATCTAGTATCCACTTAGGAGTGAGTACCTACCATGTTTGTCCTTCTGAGTCTGGGTTACCTCACTCAGGATGATATTTTCTAGTTCCATCCATTTGCCTGCAAATTTCATGCTGTCATTGTTTTTCTCTGCTGAGTAGTACTCCATTGTGTATATGTACCACATTTTCTTAATCCATTCTTCAGTTGACGGGCATCTAGGTTGTTTCCAGGTTCTGGCTATTACAAATAGTGCTGCTATGAACATAGCTGAGCATGTTTCTTTGTGGTATGATTGAGCATTCCTTGGATACAATGATCAAAAACACTAATGACAGTCAATGTTGGAGAGGATGCGGAGCAAAGGGAACACTCCTCCTCTGTTGGTGGGAATGCAAACTTGTACAACCACTGTGGAAATCAGTATGGTGGTTTCTCAGAAAATTGGGAATCGATCTACCTCAAGACCCAGCCATACCACTCTTGGGCATATACCCAAGGCAACTTATAAGAGAAGCGTTTAATTGAAGCTTGCTTACAGTTTCAGAGAGTTAGTCTGTGACCATCATGATAGGGTGATGGGGAAATGTATCAGCAGGTAGGCATGGTGCTGGAACAGGGAGAGAGAGAGAGACAGACAGACAGACAGACAGAGATTGGGCCTGGCATGGGCTTTTGAAACCTCAAAGCCCACCCCCTGTGATACGCCTTCTCCAACAAGGCCACACCTCCTAATCCTTCCTAGCCAGTTCCACTGACTAGGGACCAAGCCTTCAAAGCTATGAGTCTATGGGGGGTCATTCTTATTCAGCCCAGTAAAGGGAGGGGAGAGGCCAGTGAGATGACTTAGTGGGTAAAGGTTCTTAGTGTGCAAGCCTGACCTGAGTTTGATCTCTGGAACCCATATAAACATAAAAGGAGAGCTCTGATTCCACAAAGTGGTCCTGTGACCTTCACACACAGGCCATGGTACGCTCATCTATACACGTTATACACACACATACCTAAACAATAATAGTTAATATTTTTTACAAAGAAAAAAGGTAAGTATATGGGCCTACATACTGAACAGCCTTAACAGCGGGAATTAGAAACTTTCATAAATATAGTGGCTGGAAAATTAATTGGAGGTGGTACATGGGGCATGCACATTTGATCTCAGAGCTCAGAAGGCAGGGGCAGGTAGATCTCTGTGTGTTGCAGGCTGGCCAATGGAGTGAGACTCCCTCTCTCACTCAAAAACAAGCAAACAAACACACACCAAACGAACCAAAGCCTAACTCAGGGAAAATGCTTGCAGAACATCCACCATGTAGCCTTGTGGATGGGGTCCACCCTTTTCTTTTTCTGAACTTTGAAAAATACAGCTTTTCATTTGCCTCCTCTCTCTCTCTCTCCCTCTCTCTCTCTCAGTCTCCCCCAGATACTGGTCAAAGCCTAAACATGGTTTCTCTGGCACTCTGGGCATTTTCACCCTTTCTCTAAAGCACCTTGCTTCTGCCAAGCAGCTGTGTGCCAGCCTCCATGGAGAAGGACATGGCTTTCCTGAATCCTCTTCCCCATCTCCCTCATCCTGGCAGCTGCCGAGAGTTACAGCTTGCCCACCCTATTTTTCTCTCAAACTTGAATAAAACATTCCCCAAGTTTGTTTTTTTGTTTTTTTTTTTTTTTAATGGAATAATAAGATGAAGTTAAAATAAATGGACTAAAATTTTTGGCATCTCAGCTTTGAATATTTTCCTGGTTGCTGAGCCGGATTTAAAAGCTTTTCTGTCTGTCTCACCCACATGTGTCGTCTCCTGATATTTATGTGACTCAACAGAGGAGCAGGAATAAGCCGGCCCTCTTGTCCTAGATGCAGAATTATTGCATTAAATCCTAGTACTGGTTTCTGTTTGTGACTGATAAGGGAGAAGGTAAGCTTATAAATGCTGCGCATGAAATAGATGTGTCTACCTGTGTGCATTTATGAATCATCTTATACCATCCTGGTGGGTTTTAATCTAATGAGAATCACGGGAGTCCACATCTGGCATCTGAAATGTGTCGTGATGGTGAGGGGGCAGAACATAGTGCATCCTACCTTGGAGTGTAGCAGCGAAATGCATAAAAGTCTCCTTTGCCACAATTCCCGCGCCGCAAATGCCATTACGGTGAGATTCTCCATCTTGTACTAGTATTGAAAACTTGTTGAGTGAGAGCTAAGAGTTTCAGACTCTGGTAGCAGGAAACCTGGCCCAGTCTTCACTTGGTTCTGTTTGCTTCGTTGTGAAACCTGGACTGGCCTGGGACTACGTAGAAAGCTGCCTCTGTAGCGCCTCCCCCGCCCCACCCCACCCCACCCCCACCCCACCCCTCCCCACCCCCGCAGTGCTGGGATTGGGATCCCAGGCATGCACACCACCACTCCCAACTCTCATCTGGTTCTTGCCCAGGATAAAGGCCTTCCATGTTTGAGTAATGCTTTAACAGTTCACCCACAGTTTCCCATTTCCTCGCACAGATTCCCATTTCCTCTCTTACAAATAGGCAGCTTAAGATAAGCTGCATCTACTTCAAGACAGTGTCTCCAAAAAGGGGCGGAGGTGGGGAGCCGGGCTGGAGAGATGGTTCAGCAGTTAAGAGTGCATACTGTTATTCCAGAGGACTGGAGCTCAGTTCCCAGCACCCACAGTGGGTGTCTCACAACTGCTGAACCCCAGCTCCAAAGAATCCAAAGTCCCTAGCCTCCACTGGCACCCACACTCATGTGCCCTTACCCCATAGCTAACAATAAGATAAAAATACTTTTAAGAAAATTAGAATACCTATATAAAGTATCCATATTTTTATTTTTCTAAGTTAGAAGACCTGTAAAGCACAGTTTTGAATAATAAAACAAATCTATTCTTATTTTTATTTTTTTTTATTTTGGTTTTTCGAGACAGGGTTTCTCTGTGTAGCTTTGGAGCCTATCCTGGAACTCACTCTGTAGACTAGACTAGGCTGGCCTAGAACTCACAAAGATCCACCTGCCTCTGCCTCCTGAATGCAGGGATTAAAGGTGTGTGTCACCAGGGCCAGCCTACCAAATCTCTTTTTAAAAACAAATTGGGAATGTCTATGTTAAGCAGTTGTCCCTGTGTGACCGTGGGGCTCCAACCCAGGACCATGTATGGATACCACAATCCTCATTGCTTAAATCCCTTGTATAAAATGGCATAGTGTTTACAAGTACCCTACCTACAGCCTCCCTTATATCTTGTTCTTACTTGTTTGGTTTGAGATAGAATATCACACTGTAGTCCTTGCCGGCCTTGAATTCACAATCCTCCTGCATCAGCTTCCTGGGTGCTGGGACCAGGTGTTTATTACCATGCCCAGACTCCCTCTCTGGTTGTTGATATCATCTCTAGGTTACGTGGCATATACCGCACATATTTCAGATGTGAACAGCTGTTGTACTGTGCTGTTTAAGAAGAATTAAAAGAGAAGTCTATACATGTCCAGTACAGAAGTAATATTTTTTTTTCCTAAATAGTTTAGCTCTTCAAGGGGTTGAATCCACAACTGTGGTATTTATAGATGTAAGGACCACCTGTATCTTAATGAAAACTGCTTTTAAAAAAACCTAATTTGAATAATAATGAACAGAGATAAATACATTTTTCAAAACAAGAAGCCGGGTGGTGGTGGTGCACACCTTTAGTTCCATCACTCTGGAGGCAGAACCAGGCAGATCTCCATGAGTTCGAGGCCAGCCTGGTCTACAGAGCAAGATCCAGGACAGGCACCAAAACTACATGGAGAAACCCTGTCTCGAAAAAACAAAACAAAAAACAAAAACAAAACAAAAAAAACAACAAGAAAATACCTAGCTATTATTTATAATCACCATTCTTTCATATAAGATTGTGTGTGTGAGTGTGTGTCTGTGTGTCTGTGTGTGTGTGTGTCTGTATGTCTGTGTGTATTCTGGGAATTGAACCCAAAGACCTCATGCAAGCTTGGCCAGCATGATCCTACTGAGCTACATCCCCAAACCAAGAAAAAAAAAATACTTCAATACCACAGAAGTGGGAAATCTTTAATTTCAAAACAAAGAACATTTAGCTTTAAATTTTTTATTATGTTTTATTGATTTATTGTGGGGTGTGTGTGCCATGGTGGGGGTGAGGAGGTCAGAGGATAATTTTCAGGTTGGTCCTTCTACCCTATGAGTCCTGGGGACTGAACCCAGGTTGTCAGGCATGGCGGGAGGTACTTTTACCAGCCAGCTAACTCACTAGCCCAACACTTCACATTTTAAAGAACCATGATAGCAAATTATCCCAGCGAACCTCAGTTTTCTGTGTACCGATGAGACAGTTATTGGAAGCTAACAACAGGATGTCGGTAATCCGTCTAGAAGGCCACTTGTGGTCCTTCCTTTCTGTGGCTCTGGGAAGGTGCAAGCAGACAACCACTGTTCCACCTCTCTTCCAATCCATTAGGACGCCAGCAGAGCTCATGAAAGATTCATGGTTCTCTCCGTCCCATCTATCCATTTGCTCACCAGCCCTAGATGCTGCCACTGTTCCCGGAAGCTTTTCCAAAAGTGGATGCTAACCACTACTCTCTATCTCAGTGGTGGAAGAACCCATATGCCTGGCCCAGTTTCTAAAGAGCAGATCTTTCGGAGCCCAAGACTTCCTCTGACTTTTATAGATTTATTTCTGTGCACCAGTGTGTGCCTGTTTCTATGTGGTTTCTTATTTAGCAGGTGTAGAAACTGGACAAGAGTTTAAGTAACTTGTTTGGATGTGATTTGTGTCCCCTTAAGGCTCATAGGCTGGAAGCTTGGTCACCGGGTGGCAGGGTTTATGAGGTGGGGCTTTAGTACAAGGCCATGGTGCACTATACTTAGAAGGAATTTATGCTCGACTCAGAGTAAGTAAGTTCTCATGGAAACGGGTTGTTATAAAGGGGGACCACCTCATGTATGTGGTCTCTTTATTCCCTTCCATTTCTCCACTTTGTTGTGATATAGCTGAGGTTCACTCACCAGAAAGCCAAACAAATGTGACCCTGTCATCTTGGTCTTTCTTTTTTCAATTTTTAGATTGTATGTGCATGGGTGTTTTGCC
This sequence comes from Peromyscus nudipes, assembly GCA_902168325.1. Classification (NCBI taxonomy): domain Eukaryota; kingdom Metazoa; phylum Chordata; class Mammalia; order Rodentia; family Cricetidae; genus Peromyscus; species Peromyscus nudipes. Next base: position 8,212 of record CABHPH010111144.1, read on the forward strand.
TGTGTGTTTGTGCACTGTTTGCATGCACTGCCATAGAGGCCAGAAGAAGGTATCAGATCCCCAGGAAGTGGAGTTATAAATGGTTGTAGTTCACCATCTGAGTGCTAGAAATCAAATCCTGATCCTCTGGGAGAGCAGCCAGTGCTCTGATGGCTGAGTCATGTCTCATGCCCCAGAAACATTTGAATGTATGTGTCTTAGTAGTTTCTATTGCTGTGAAGAGACACCAAGACCACAGCAACTCTTATAAAGGGAAAACATTTAATTGGGGTGGTTTACAGTTCAAAGGTTCAGTCCGTTATCATCAAGGTGGGAAACAGCAGCATGCAGGCGGGCATCCGTGCTGGAGAAGGAGCTGAGAGTTCTACATCTTGATTCTCAGGCAACAGGAAGTGAACTGGGACACTGGGCATGGCTTGAGCATATATGGTAGCTCAAAGCCCTCCTCCATGGTGACACCCTTACTCCAACAAGACCACACCTACTCCAAGGCCACACCTCCTAATAGTGACACTCCCTTTGGGGGCCATTTTCTTTCAAACCACCACATTTAGGGAGAGCTCTGTTTCCGTCATTGTAAAGGAAATAGGCCAAGCACCAAGAACTCTTTAGCTGATAACCAAGCATGTCTGAAAAAGTGGTTCGTGCAGAAGAACCTGTAATTGGGCTGGGGGTTGGGGAGATGTAAGGCAGTATTTAACCAGGAAGTTTTTATCTGGTCATGCATTCCTTGAATTTTGTGGGTTTGTCCTAGGTGTTTAATTATAATTTCTTTTTTTTTCCCAAAGATTTTTAAGTGTGTGTGTGTGTGTGTGTGTGTGTGTGCGCGCTCTCAGAGGCCAGAAGATGGTGTTAGATCTCCTGGAACTAGAGTCATAGGTGGTTGTGAGCTGCCCGATGTTGGTGGTGGGAACTGACCAAGGGTCTTCTGGAAAGGCAAGCAAGTGCTCTTAACCTGGGACCATCTCTGTAGCCTTTAATTACGTCTACAGTTTCAGTTGCTCAGCCTCAGGTTGTCTCTCAGCGGGTTCTGTAGGGCCCTGGCCAACATGCAGTATTTTGGAGACAGTTCCCACCACAGCCCTTCCCTTTCTGTGGCTAGTAGTTTATACTTACATTTATGTTTTAACTCCTTATTTTTGATCTGTAAAACTGTTTTGAGGGGAGGTGCTTGATGGTGATGCAGATCTAAACTTTGGGGGTGTTTTTCACTCCGGTTAGATATAGTAAACAGTTTTTCAGGTGATGGGAAAACTTACATCTGAGACAGTAACGCTTTTTATTTTACTGTAACTGTAACACTATGGCTAGGCCTTTCCCTTTCCCTGTGTGTTTGGGGAGGAGTCAAGTCCTGGTCTCTGTTTGTATGTTTCCTGCTTCCTTGATGACTGCTGTTGGATAGAAAGGGACTGTGGTGTCCAGAGAGCTAGAGAAATGAACAGAATGAAATGACTCCCTCTTACACTTCAAGCTCCCGTGTAAACCTTTTACCCCAGGCACCCTTGGGCCCCCATTTTACTCCCTCTAGCAATTATAGGGGACAAAAAAATATCTTCAGTCCTTTGGGCCAATAAAGGATAGAAGACAATAGACTATGGGTCTAGTTTCTCCATTCTCTCCTTTGTCCCATCTCCTACATGAAGAGGCTGTCCTTCTTCCCAAGTCTCTGGACACTAGGGACATGCGCAGCCTTCACTGGGGCCCGACCAGTGAAGTCATCCTCGCTTTCCCCTAGGAAATTCCCACCAGCCTTGTTTTTGTTTTTGTTTTTCAAGACAGGGTTTCTCTGTCTATCCCTGGCTGTCCTGGATCTCTCTCTGTAGACCAGGCTGGCCTCGAACTCACAGAGATCCACCTGCCTCTGCCTCCTGAGTGCTGGGATTAAAGGCATGTGCCACCACCGCCCCGTGCCCTGGCAGTTTCTAACACAAACAAACAATATCCCTTCTGTGCTCACTGGTCAGCTAGAAGACTCTGGCATCTTTGTCCTTCTACCTGAAAACAAACAAACAAAAAGAAGCCAGGTGGAGTGGTGTGCTCTGGAGTTCCAACTTCTTGGGAAGCTGAGGCAGGAGGATCACTTGAACCCAAGAGTTCAAGATCAGCCTAGGCAAACACAGGCCCCATGTCAAAAGAAAACAAGAAAAAAGGAAGAAAAGCACGTACATTAAATGAGACAAAAATTTTGTATAAAACCCATTGCCTAGCTGCCAAAGCTACTTGGATGACATTCTAGGCACTTCTGAGCTCACCGGGACCTCTCTTGCACCTTGGCAGGCTGCCCTTGTGGGAGGTCTCTGTGAGGCCCAGAGCTCCGTCTTAACCCACAGCTCTGGTTTCAGCGGAGCTCTCAGCCATGATCAATCGATTGCCTGTTGGCTGTTAGCTTTGTTTCTCCAGAGCAACTGTTTTTAGCTACTTAAAGCAAGCAAACCCCAAACGCTTGCTGCTCATGAAACATTGACTCTTAGTCTGATGTTGTGAGCCTGCTTGCATCGGCGCATCCTGGGTCCTCTTGAACGTGTTTGCTTCGTGTATTGTAGTCAGATCTAGCCCTGAAATGAAACTCCTAGAGGCCATTTACAAGAAAGGACAGATCATATAACAATGGCAAGAATAGAGAAAACTCCCCGGGCAGTGGTGGCGCACGCCTTTAATCCCAGCACTTGGGAGGCAGAGCCAGGCGGATATCTGTGAGTTCGAGGCCAGCCTGGGCTACAGAGTGAGTTCCAGGAAAGGTGCAAAGCTACACAGAGAAACCCTGTCTCAAAAAAAAGAGAGAGAAAACTCTAGTATCAGATCGATCTTTTTCTTTTTTTCATGTTTGTGTGTGTGTGTGATGTGCATACATGTGTGTGTTGGTGTTCATGTGTATGTGTGTGTGTGTGTGTGTGTGTGTGTGTGTGTGTGTGTACATGCACACACGCGCATGTGGAAGCCTTAAATTGTCGCCTGGAATCTTCCTCCACCTCTCCTCTACCTTATTCTTTGAGGCACAGTTGCTCAGACAAACTCAGAGCTCACAGATTCGGCCAGTCTCCCTAGCCAGCTTTCTCAGAGGCTCCTCTGTCCCCTCCGTCCAAGGCTGGGATTACGGGGAAGCCATCTCCTCTGCCCAGCATTTACGTGTGTCTCAGGGTCCAAACTTGGGTTCTCAGGCTTGCATAGCAAGCCCTTTGACAACTGAGCCATGTCCCTGACTGCAGTACCTGAATCTTGTTAGGTGGTCGGCTTCGGGGCCTGATTCTAGTGCCCTGTCCCCCAGCAGCAAGAGAAAGCTGGGACCCTACTCAGGTAGCAAGCCAGTGAGCTTGTTAGCACAAGAGAGTCTAACCCAGCAAGGAATTCACTCCCAGACTTGTAAATCCTGCATTCCACCCTTGTGCAGCATGGAGGGAACAAGAGGCAAGCTGTCCGGCAAAGACGTCACCGTGTACAACTGTGTCTGGTTTTGCCGTGAAGTATATAAGGAATTAGAAAGCAGAAGCAAATGCTTTAGCCGGCTCATCTGCTTCTTGCAGTAACAAGTGTTTTTTAAATGTTATAAATCGGGAGCTGGAGAAATGGCTCAGAGGTTAAAAGCACTGACTGCTCTTCCAGAGGTCCTGAGTTCAATTCCCAGCAACCACATGGTGGCTCACAACCATCTGTAATGAGATCTGGTGCCCTCTTCTGGCCTGTAGGGATACATGCAAGCAGGACACTGTATACATAATAAATAAACAAATCTTTAAATGTTACAAATCCCTTTCCTTGAGAAAATATACCTCTTAATTTTTAAAAACTTTTTACCCAGTCTGCTCTAGCCCCGCCCCGTCTGCATTCACCTGCTCTTCTTGCCACCACGTGTTTTTGAAAGCTCTTGGTAAAATCACATGAAAGCAGCCCTATTTTGACCAAATTAGACTTCTGGTCGGAAAGACTTACCACCACAAGGCTGTCCAGGGAGGTCGGGCAAGACGTGTCGATTTTATTTCAACCTCTCTCCGTTCAACCTACAGTCCCGTCGATGATCTAATTTTCGAGGGTGGGTCTGTTTTTCCTCCGAAAAGATCACAAATTCCAAGGTTGTCTCTTGTTTCCAAGATGCTGCAGGTGAAGACTGGCTTTCGAGTGCTGGCAGGTGGGTTTTAGTCTTTCTGGTGAGTGCTGGCACGTGGGTTTTAGTCTTTCTGGTGAGTGCTGGCACGTGGGTTTTGGTCTTTCTGGTGAGTGCTGGCAGGTGGGTTTTAGTCTTTCTGGAGTTCTCACAGAAAATTCCTCAAGGCTTTACATAATCCTAAAATAATGCCTGAGGTGTTTATTTCAGTCATCCACGGAGACATTTCTCTTGCCTCCCCCATGTCCCTAGTCACTGGTCCTGCTTGTTTTTAGCTGCTGGTATTCACGTTTGTCCCTTTAGTCTTTCATGTTGGTTACACAACTCCATCTTCGTCAGTACTCTCCTGGTTTAGGTGATTTTTTTTTTTTAATCTGATCAGTTCCTGACTTACATTATGGGCACATAAATTTTGACCAATAAATGAATGGACAAGTGAATCTAGATGATTATTCTCTCACTGAAAAATGAAACCTTAAAGGTTTATTCTCCAGCTGGTTCCTAAATGCACCTAAAA
>CABHPH010111149.1:0-13411 GCA_902168325.1 Peromyscus nudipes
ACTGGGCCAGGTCACTCATTGAACACATGCATGTGTTACACTATGTGGAAATTCTGCTAGTGAAAAAGAGGTCTTTGTCTTCCTGAAGTTTACATTCTAATAGGACCAATGAGAAAAGTCCAGATGAGATGGTAGTGCCTGGAAGAAAAACAAGCGGGCTGTTGCTCAGGAGCTGACCTGGGGTGGGGTTCTGGGTGGGGATGGAGCCAATTTGACAGCAGCCATCTAAACAGAGATCTAGTAGAAGTCCTCTGTGGATTAAACTCGGCGTGATAGGAAGATCAAAAGCAAGGCCATTATCATTCAGGCACCCAGTGCCCTAAGGCTTAAGCTCAGGACACAGGCCTCAGGACGATCAAAAGCATTTGATAAGAGTGAGAGAAGAAAGACCCACAAGCTAGGTTCAAACACAACAAAAGTTACCAGGTGCAGCAGGAAGGGGCTGACTAGCAAGCAGCATCAGGTATGAGGGAGAATCGGAAGAGGTGCCCTTGAGGTCTGGGTTCAACAGGTTGAGAGGGAAGGGCAACCCAGGGGGGATGGAACGCCAGGAGGGACAGAATGCACAACCGTTTGAAGATCCGAAGGAACCTTATTTAGAACATTCCTCAGCTTGGTCCTTCTAGGGTTGGGAACACAAGTAATAGTCCCTGCCAGCTGTAGGACTCTCCTGACCCTGCACCACCTGAGTCCTGCCAGACTAAACTCTAGAATACTGAGAGCTGTGGAGGCAATCCAGAAAGCTAAGGCCCAGAGAGGTGAAACAGCTAGCTCAAGAGAACCCAGTCATCAGAGACAAAGTGTGGGCACCAATGAGGGTGTGCGATCGCTTTCCCACCTTCCCATGCCGCCTCCCCAGGACCCCCTTGCCCCACAAACTCCAATATGTTGGGTAAAGTTGGGCGGCATGAGTGTGAGAAGCTGTTATTTTGGGATTCGGGAGGGCTGAATGCTGACTTGGAGTCCAGCCAGGGGATGGGGGTGGCTGTAGGTGGGTGCTGTGGTGTAATGGGGGAGGGGGTTACACTGAGCCTGCCTTCTTCCCATCAGGCAGTAATTACTCAGACTTCTGAGTAACCCAGGAAGGGAGACCCCCATGGACAGATGGAAATATCCTCAATCCAATCTGAATGGCGGCTTACCATTGTCCTGCACAGCAAGGTCTTAGGGACACACTCATGACTGTTTGGAGCTGCAGTGTTCCTCCGTGACACCTGGCTTCATAATGGGGGCAGAGCTGCTCATTAGTGATGGAAGCTATACAGCAGTGTTAGGAGATGGGCATACCTCTGACCAGGTAAGGCCCTAGGGGATGAGGCAGCTGTTGGGGAGAAGCCACCGCACCATTGGTGACCATCTTTCCACCATGGAAATTAAAGCTAAAGCCAGAGAGGCAGCTGTCCACAGGGAGACTAGGTTTTGATATGCCAAGGGGGCAGAGTGGGCTTCTGGAGCTCAGAGGGGTTGCACTCTGAGGGGTTGGGGATGTCCAGAGAAGCTGGGAGACATGGGAAGCCCAGGCTGGACTCTTATCAAGGTGAAGAAAGACTGGTAGACAGTCTAGACTGTGTACCATGATGAACACATCCTGAGCCAAGCCATCCCTGTCCTCAGAGTGGCAGAGACTGAGGGGCACTGACCCTTTCCACCCCGTCCCTTGGTTGCTCACTCCCAGCCTGCCTAGCTATCTCTCCTCTAGCAGCCTCCCAGGCAAGGCCAGTCCCTGGCTGCTTGTTTTTACATCTCTCTGCACCTTAATTAGGGGTTTCCAAGCAGGGAGGGCCTCCAGGGGAGCCTTAGGCCACAGAGCTGTCTTAAAGGGACAGCTGTGCTCATGGTACCACTGCAGAAAGAGAAGGAATGGGGGGGGGCGAGTTCAGAGTCCTGGTGACCACTGCTCTGTGGTGCAGACTGCTGAGGGTCAGCTCTGCGGGTGCTTTGTTCTTCCAAAGGTCAAGGCTGTCTCATTGACTGCTCTGCCTTCTCTTCGGGGTCCCAGGAGTGCTGTCCACCGATCAGAAAAAAGGCTATTGCCTGAAGGACAGTCTAGACAGGGCAAAGGCTTGCCAGGACCCAGAAGATTTAGGGAACTGGAGGCCTCAGGCTGCCCCATTCTTCCAAGAAAGCCTTTTCAGTTTCCAGGCTCTTTTGAGTGCCAACTTCTCCCACGTCAACCCTCCACGGTGGGCTCACAGCAATCCACACCAAGCTTTCGGCTTGGGAGCTGGGCTGGTGGGCACTAAGGCTCCATCTTGTTGGGATAGCAGTCCTCTGAGGTAGAGAAGGTGTTCATGTTGGCTGACAGACTACTGCTTACCAGAAAGAACGAGGGTGAGGGTGGGGAGCAACAGGAAGGCCCGGTAGGTCCGCAGAACCAGGCCAGGAAGAGCATGGGGACAAGGTCGCTCAGAAGGCAATTGCAGTGGTCTGAGACCACTAGGGGACAGGGCGAGTCCTGAGAGTCCAGACCTTTTGGACCAAAGGCAGACCATTGTAGCACCGCCCACATCTCTCTTTAGTCTCCGCCCTGCGCGAATCCCCGCCCTTTGCTGGGCGCTCGGCGGTCGATTGTGCTGCCTGGGCTCTCTGCGTTCTTCCAGCACTGCCTTTTTGGTCCCCACGTGGGCTCCAGGGTGATGGCGGCGCTGGTTGTGTCGGAGACAGCGGAGCCAGGAAGCCGAGTCGGCCCTGGCAGAGGTGGGTGCAGCAACGCTGTGGCCTCCAGACCTTGCATTTCGGGTGGGACCCCCGGTCATGGACAGGGCGGGAGGTGACTCCTTTCTCCTTGAGACCCGAGAGTCTCATGCTGTTAGAAGTTCTGGGCTCCCATCACCAGAGCCCCAGGGACCAGTCTTTCGGGACGTGAAGAGCTGTCCCTCCTGGGAGTTTATGATCCTCAAGGCGAAACTACACCCTGTCCCGGTTGGCAGACTGACCCCGGAAGAGTGACGGATAAGACGGATCCGGAGGGAAGGGGCCGTGGTGCGTTTTACACGTGGACAAGGAATGCTTGTATTTATGCGAAGAGGCGCTTGGTGTCCTTCACTAGGCACTAGGCAGCGCCCACTAAATGCCAGCCCTGTGCTAGGTGTAGGGACTAGAATACTCCCTTGACCTAAGGATCTCTACTCAACTGGGGGCGGGGGATACTGATGCACGCAGAAGATGACAGCCTTGAGAAAGGAGGAGGTGCCTCCTGCTCCTCATGCTAGCACGTGCCATGTTCAAAAAGACCTGTTTAAGATATTCTGAGGGGAAGCCAGCGAGTCTAAGCTAGTTTGTTCAAGGCCATGAAAACAACTGACCAAACGCTCTGACAGCGATAATATTTAAATGTTGTCTCAGGGCCCCAGCCTACCAAGCTATAGAGTTCTTCAGGGTTCCCCTCCACCACAGTAGATGCAAGTACGGGTCTGGGAGGGTCCCTTCTATCATGGGTGCCCAAGCAGAAGTTCTGATACATAGCACAGGCTTTGTAGTTAGGGGATGACTAAATTAATTTCTTGTCTTTTCACATCTTCAAACTGTTTGGCTCCTAGTGAGATACTATACTGGGCAGAACAGGATAAGCCCTTGCTGATGAGCCTCAGTATTTTTTTTTTAACCAGAAATTGAGTATTTTTTTATTTAGTTTTTTTTAACACATTCATTTTGTTTATTTTACATTATTTATGCTTATTTGACGGTATGTGTCACAGTGCCTGTTGGGGGGGGGGGGTCAAAGAACAACCAGAAGAGTCAGTTTTCTCCATGTGGAGCTCAGGAATGGAGCCCAGGTCCTCGGACTTGGAGGTGGGCACCTTTACCCACTAAGATGTCCTGCTGGCTTCAGTATTTTCTTTTTTCTTCAAGGCCTTATTTGTATACCTCTCTGCCCAGGCTAGAGTGTTACTCCTAAGGTGTAAAGTCACTCTTCTTATCTGTTTGTCCGCTGATGGTACTAAAGTGTATTCTTTCTGGCGTTCCTAGGTTGAACACAAGGGCCGCAGACTAGGGAACTTGTTAAGTCAATTCAATGTATGATGCTTATTTCCCTTTAACTAAAAAAAAAAGTTTTTGTTTTTTTTTTTTTTAAGTTTATTTTTACATATGTGTATGTGTGTCACCTGTGTGGGTGCCAGAAGAGGTAGGAAGATCCTGTCAGATTCCTCTGGAGCTGGAGTTACAGGTGGTTGTGAACTGTACAATGAGGGTGCTGGGAATCAAACTCAGGACCTCTAGAAAAGCAGCTGGTGCTCTAAGGACTGAGCTGCCCCGCCCCCAGCCCCGCCCCCAATTGTGGCTGTTTTGAGACTCACTGTAGCCTAGACAAACCACCATGACCACCACCAACAACAACAAAATTAAAAAGTTACACACACATACACACACAGAGAGGAGACAGATACTGGGGATTGAACTGGGCCTTGTACATGCTAAGCAAGTAGTCTGAGTTATACAACTAATCCTTTTCACTTTTCATTTTGAGACAAAGTCTCAATTAGTTGCTCAGGCTGGCTGTGAACTTTTGATTTTATTTTCCTGCCTAACTTCCTAAGTAGCAGAGATTACAGGCCTTCTGTACCATGCCCAGCTTAATTGTGTGTACGTGTGTACGTGTGTGTGTGTGTGTGTGTGTGTGTGTGTGTCTGTGTGTGTGTGTAGGCCAGAGGTCAGTGTCAGGTACCTTGCTTTCTCCACCTTCTTTTTAATTAAAAAAAAAAAATTTAAGCCAGGCATGGTGGTACTCTTTTAATCCCGGCACTTGGGAGGCAGAGGCAGGCAGATCTCTGAGTTTGAGACCAGCCTTATCTACAGAGTAAGTTCCAGGACAGCCAAGGCTACACAGAGAGACCCTGTCTCAGAAAAAAAAAGAATAAAATAAACATGTATTTGTTATGTATATGTGCAGCAGCACATGTGTGGAGATCATAATATCACTCAAGGGAGTCAGTTCTCTTTTTACCATATTGGTTCAGGGAATTGAACTCAGGTCCTCAGACTTAGAGGCAGGTACCTTTACGCTAAGTCATCTTTCCAGTCCTCCACCTTCATTTTTTTTCCCCCAATAGATTTTTTTCTTTTTAATATTTACTTATTATATATACATTGTTCTGCCTTTATATATGCCTGCGGGCCCGAAGAGGAGCAGCCAGTGCTCTTAACCACTGAGCCATCTCTCCAGCTCTTTCATTATTATTATTATTATTTTTTTTAAGATTTATTTTTTGCCGGGCAGTGGTGGCGCATGCCTTTAATCCCAGCACTCGGGAGGCAGAGGCAGGTGGATCTCTGTGAGTTTGAGGCCAGCCTGGTCTACAGAGTGAGATCCAGGACAGGCTCCAAAACTACACAGAGAAACCCTGTCTCTCGGGTGGGGGAAGAGATTTTTTTTTTTTATTTATGTGTGTGTTTCTTGTATGCACACATGAGCAGGGACCCCAGGAGGCCAGAAATGGGTGTTGGATCCCCTGGAGTTGGAGTTACAGGCTGTTGTCATAACAAGTGCTCACAGCTTGAGCCGGCTCTCCAGCACCCCACTTTCCTTTTCTGATTCAGTCTGCCAGTGAAACTGGAGCTCATTGATTTGCCGAGGCTGGCTGTCTAAAAGCCACAGCACTGGGATTGCAGGACTGCGTGGTGACCAGCCTTTTTCTTTTTTTGGGAGGGGGGTGTCTCGGTTTTAAGACAGGGTTTCTCTGTGTAACAGTGTTGTCCTGTCCTGGGACTCACTCTGTAGACCAGGCTGGTCTCGAACTCACAGAGATCCCAAGTGCCACCACTGCCGGCTTTGTGTGTGTGTGACCAGGTTTTTTTTTGGCGTGGGTGCTGGGGATCTGAACTGAAGTTCTCATGCCCGTGTGACATGCACTTTACCTTTTCTTCACCCTCGATTTTTCTGGGGGGTTTTGTTGTTTTCTGAGACAGAGTCTCTCTATGTCACCCTGGGTGACTTGGAGCTTGCTGTATAGGCCAGGCTAGCCTCAAATTTAGAGATGGATTTTTTTTTTTTTTTGTTTTTTTTGAGACAAAGTTTTTATGTTGCCCTTGCTGGTCTTGATACCTTGATTCTCCCGTGTCAGGGGTACACCCAGCTTTATTACCCTTTTAAATGAGGAGGGGATGAAGGCATGGATTAGTCATTGTGGGCCAAGGGGTCACCAGACTCATTCTCCTTTGCTTTTTAGTCTTTTCTGTGCCGTTTCTAGTCCTGAGGAGTGAGCCATACCCCTATTTATGACTGCTAGTAATCTCACAGCATAGAAGTAAATTATGCAGGTTTTCCCCCTGGTTTGTGGGCTGTCTCTATCTGTAGGATGAATTCAGTTGAAGCAAAAGCTGGGTGGATGTCCTTTGTGTGTGGAATCTGGGCCTTCAGTCAGAGTCAACAGATGAAGTGACTCTGGCTGCCTGTGGTCTAGGGCAGATGCAGACTCAGGCCTTATGTTTGTTCTAGGTCGCATCTCTCGCGGTCGACTGGCCAATCAGATCCCCCCTGAGATCCTGAACAACCCCCAGCTGCAGGCTGCTGTCCAAGCCCTGCCTTCTAACTACAACTTTGAGATCCCCAAGACCATCTGGAGGATCCAACAAGCCCAGGCCAAGAAGGGTGAGCCCCCAAAGGATGGAGCTGGGGTGCCTGCCCAGACACAGCCATGTCCCTGTGTCCCATCTCTGGCCCTCTGCCTTCATGTCTTCTTTGTCTTGCAGTGGCCTTACAGATGCCAGAAGGCCTCCTCCTGTTTGCCTGCACCATTGTGGATATCTTGGAAAGGTGAGGCCTGGGCACTGGAGAGCAAGCTGAGTCTTTGCCCAGTATAGTTACGCCTGCTGGCATCATCTTCTCTTCTGGACCATTGGCTGGCCTCTAAGCCTCCGACAAGCGTATGCACACAAAGGGAAAAACTCAACACAAAACTCCCTTCCCCTATATAATCTGGACAAGGGCAAAGAAGTTTGTTCCAGTTTCTAGGTCAGAACAGGTGGAAGCATCTGGGAGGAACCTAAGTGGGTGAGGGTCTGGTTGTCAAGGGTGGGGGCAGAGTGGGGGGTGAGGGGCTGGGGAGTGGAAGAGGGTGCATCTTCTTCTCAGACTCAGTTTGGGTGGGAGTAGGCATGGGTGGCAGAGGAGAGAGATGCCTAGGGAAAGGTATTCAGTTCCTCTCCCCCCTCCTTCTAAGTTTCTTCATGACAATGAGCCATTGCTAGGGGGTGGGGGGAGCAGCCTGCTGGGGGGCAGGGGGAGTAGCACTCAGCCATCTGGAGCCAGCTTGAGCACAGGGAGGGGGGGGATGAAGGAAGGGGAGGTCATCTCCTGCTGAGAACCTCCTACTTCCCTGCTGCTGCCCTCACCCCTCTCCCTCCCTGCCACCACAGACCCACTTCCCTGCTCCCACCCTCCTGCCCCTTGGGGATGCTCTCTGGGGCTCAGGCCAATTTGCATACATTTTAATCTATAAAAAATTAAGTGCTCTGGCTGACTCAGAGCCTGGGCTGCATTCTAAGGAGCTGAATAATCGGCTTCTGTGCACAGCCTGATTTGGGGAAGGGGGTGGAGGAGGGGGCAGATTGGCAGCGGTTCAGCTTCCCCCACTACACCCCAGAGGAGGAATGGGGGAGCCCAGTCACAAAGCCAGCATCTATGCTCAGGTATGGTCTCTCCTCCTGCTCTGTCCCAGCGGTGAGTTTAGGGCTGCAGGGTCTTTCCTACCCACCCTGCCCCCCAGTGATTCAGGCCTGGCAGCACATCTCATAACAATGTGCTGTCCAGAGCCCACTCTTCCTGATGCATGAGGAGTGTGGGCAGCGCCATGTGCTGTGGGGGAGCTGTACATGGGTCCTCCCCATCTTGGGGGCACCTATGGCCTTGCCTAAGAGTGGGGAGCTGGTGGGGTCTGGGGAAGGGGTGGCTATGTGTATCCATACATCCATGCCCACACAAACAACAGTGCCAGAGCTTGTGGGGGGTGGGGGTGGGGAGTCTTTCCCTGCCCTGGGAAGGATGAATCAGTCTTGGGGTCCATGTTGGACTCTGCACGTGCACTTCTGTGGGGTAGGGGTCCTGCTTGCAGTCTAGGGCTGGACAGGGTGCTGCAGACATATCCTCCTCACACAGCAACTGTTCTAGGAGCCGCTGCCAGAGCTGAGGGAGGTGGCAGCTGCGCCACTCCTACTCTTGGTTGGCAGCTGCCAACTTAAGGACTTAGAAGATGTGGGGAAAGAAGAGCCGGTCCCGAGACACCTCCAGAGTTAGGACTGTCTCCCGACACATTCCTTGTGTCGCTGGACCATTGTTTCCCCACCCCCCTTCAGGTTCACAGAGGCTGAAGTGATGGTGATGGGTGATGTGACCTATGGGGCCTGCTGTGTAGATGACTTCACTGCAAGGGCCTTGGGAGTCGACTTTCTGGTGCACTACGGCCACAGCTGTCTAGGTATGGTGGGCTGGGACACCAGTCCTGGCAGGGAGGCAGGCTGCAGGCTAATCTCCATCATGGGTTCTTCTTGTTATATCTACTTGCAAGCACAGAATCCCTTCGGGTTTCCAGGATGGCCTTGGCCTTTCTGCTTGGCTGGTGACTCTTTCCTCTGGATTTGGCTGCCTTGGAAATCCTGCTGCTGTCTCACATGTGCATGTTTGATGTTTTTGTTTGTTTGTTTGAGACAGTCTTACTCTGTAGCCCAGGAAGGCCTGGAACCTAACAGCTGTCTTCCTGTTTTAGCTTCCCAGATGCTAGGATTACAGGTGTGAGTTACCACACCTGGCAGATGCAGGTGTTTGAAAGGCTGTTGGTGGTAGAACAGACTGGGTACCCAGCTAAGTGATGAGAAAGAGTTCCAGGAGACTGTGATCCATCCTTCTCCCCTAATCCCTCCCAAGCCAAAGCCACTGTCCTGGCTACTTTTAAGATTGGGACTGGGCCAGGCTTCCTGCTCCTCCTGCTTTTGAGAACCCTTTTTTGAACTCTTCTCTGTAGTTCCCATGGACACGTCAGTGCAAGACTTCCGTGTGTTATATGTCTTTGTGGATATCCGGATAGATACTGCCCACCTTCTGGACTCGGTCCGCCTCACCTTTACCCCAGGCACTTCACTTGCTCTGGTCAGCACTATTCAGTTTGTGTCAACTTTGCAGGTAAGTAGATGAAGGACTGCTAGCTTCCCATGGGGTAGAGAGGGTACTCCAGGGTGCTCCTGGCTCCTGTGCCTGGTGCTCTGGGCTCTTCCTCTCTGGCCTTGGCTTTCTCCCAGCTACTTGTTTCCCGTCCTTCATTATCAATACAGGCAGCTGCACAGGAGCTGAAAGCTGATTATTATGTCAGTGTCCCACAGTGCAAGCCCCTGTCCCCTGGGGAGATCCTAGGCTGCACATCCCCTCGACTACCCAAGGATGTGGAAGCTGTTGTGTAAGTTAAAAATGGAGGCTACTTTGCAGAGATACACAAAACATACTCAGGGAAGGAGCCTGAGGCTCCTGGTACAGGAAAAGAGGCTGAGTCTGAAGCTCCTAACCTGTATGCTCAAGGTCACCTTGCAAGATGGAGCCCAAGTGGGAATACACTTCAGGTTGACTTGAACCTTCCCGTGTTTCATCCTTCATCCAGAAGGCTATGCCTAGGGTGGAGACAGAACTCAGAAGGCCTGATGGGGGGATCAGGATGGGTAGAAATGGAGGGAATATAATTGGAGAAGATGGATGGGCACGCCCAGGCTGCAGCCCCATTAATTTAGCATCCGGACAGCTAACAAGCAGGAGCAGCGTGTCTCCTGCCGCCTAATTATTTTAGGTAATGGAAATGCTTAATGTTGTGTGAATGCAACCAGCCTCAGAGCCGACAGCTCCTCTGGAGGGGAGTTCTTTCCCAGCTAATGGCAAGAAAGGTGGGAGGGACACTTGACTCAGTCCCGCCCCTGGGAGCTTTGGGTACTGGTCCTGCATAGGACACTCCTGCCCTTAGCCCCACTTCAGGCCTTCCACAGCCCAGACCTGGCAGTCCTGTTCCCTGAGGGCCATTCCCCTTGTATGTGTGCCAGTATAATGGATGCTCTTCATCCAGGGCTTCAAGGTGTGTGTTCAGGGAGATACCCTGAGTGTTGGCCTGGTCTACAGAGTGAGTTCCAGGACAGCCAGGACTACAGAGAAACCCTGTCTTAAAAGAAACAAAACAGCCGGGCGTTGGTGGCACATGCCTTTAATCCCAGCACTTGGGAGGCAGAGGCAGGCGGATCTCTGTGAGTTCGAGGCCAGCCTGGTCTACCAAGTTAGCTCCAGGAAAGGCGCAAAGCTACACAGAGAAACCCTGTCTCAAAAAAACCAAAAAAAAAAAAAAAAAAAAAAGAAACAAAACAAAACAAAAAAGAAACAAAAGGACATGAGTCACTATACCTGGCTTGAGCAAGTATATTAAGGTGCTCTTAGACCTGGGTGTTCCTGTAAATGGCGACAGTGTAGGTGTGTTAGTTACTTAGTCTGGGCCTGGAAATCAGAAGACCAGGAAATAGCAGCTCTTACAGCTCAGCACTGGCCATGCTGGTTTGGTTCAAGAGTAGCCTCTGTGCACCCTGGAGCCTCCTCTACAGCCTATACAACATACAGTTAAAGTTTTTATGTCTTTATTTATTTACTTTGGATTTCTGAGACAGGGTTTCCCTATGTAGCCCTGGCTGTCCTGGAACTCCCTCTGTAGACCAGGCTGGCCTCGAACTCAGAGGTCCACCTCCTTCTGCCTCCTGAGTGCTGGGGTTAAAAGCGTTCGCCACAGCTGCCTGGTGGATCACCACCATCCAGCTTCTTTATTTTTCCTGTATGAATGTTTTGCCTTCATGTATGTCTGTTTGCTACATGTGTGCCTGGTCCATGTGGAGGTCAGAAGAGGGCATCGGGTCCTCTAGGATTTGAGTTACAGGTGGCTTTGAGCCACAGTGTAGGTGCTGTGAATGGAACCCAGGTCCTCTGAAAGAGCCATCTCTCTAGCCCCGAGTATAGATAACATCTTGAACACTTCTTATGTCTGTGTTGATCTTAATAAAAGAGAAACTGTCCCTCAGCTTTCAAAATAGTCTCCTGGGCCCAGGTGCCCTTTCGTTGGCCCTGGCACTTCCTTTACTTTTCCCACAGAAGCCTGGATACACAGCTAGAGGTGTTTCCTAGGCATCTAAGTCCAGGTCCTTACTGTACATATGAGAGGCCTAAGGTGAACTGAGGACTGTCTCAGCAGCATGGGTGGCTGAGGACTCAGTCATCTGGACCTATAAGCCAGGGTACCCCCTGTGTTCCCCCATACCACACTTACACACTCTTTCCTCCCTGCAGGTATCTTGGAGATGGCCGCTTCCATCTGGAGTCTGTCATGATTGCCAACCCTAATGTCCCTGCTTACCGGTATGGGCTGGGGAGGGCTGGCCATCTGAGGCAGGGTTTTAAGGGCTGGGGAGGGCTGGCCATCTGAGGCAGGGTGAGAATCTCTGCCCTGGAGGCCTGCAATAGGCCACATTCCCTGTTCACTAAATGGCAGCCATCCCTAACTGAGGCACCTCTGGAATTTAGACCCAGGACTGCTGTTGCCTACCTGGGAGTCATACCAAGCTCGTAAAACACTGCCTTGCTCTCCCCTGCTCTAACTATGGGGCTGATCTCCTCATTACAATCCTTATTCCTGCCTGGGGCCAGCTTTCTCAATTACTTGCTTAGATCCTGTGTCAGGAAACCACTTAGCCAGTGTGACTCTGGCTGTCACAGTGACCCTGGCAACTTTTCCAGGTACGACCCATATAGCAAAGTCCTATCCAGAGAGCACTACGACCATCAGCGCATGCAGGCCATTCGCCAGGAAGCCATTGCTGCGGCACGCTCAGCCAAGTCCTGGGGCCTTATTCTGGGAACTTTGGGCCGACAGGGTAGTCCCAAGATCCTGGAGGTGAGAGGCTCAGCATCAGGAGGAGAGGGCTGACAGGAAAGTAGCTGGAAAACTCTGTAGGCCAAAGTATCTCACTTTGGCTGTTTCCACCACAGAGACTCCAACTGGGCCCCCTTCTTCCAACAGCACTTGGAATCTCGGCTCAAAGACTTGGGACTTCCCTTCGTGAGGCTTTTGCTCTCTGAGATCTTCCCCAGCAAGCTCAGTCTACTTCCCGGGGTGGATGTGTAAGTTCCCCCACCTTGCAATTTTAGTATTTATCAAGCACCTATCTAGCAGGGGTCTCCCTTGACCATGGGCCACCTGCATTGTCTGACCATCCTAGTAGTCTTGTGGGGTGAGTGTGTGTGAGGGTACTATGTACAGACTTTGGTTCTAGGGGAGGTATCTACCCACAAATGAACTACCCCCAGAAAGCTCTTAGGGTACCGGGGAGATAGATGGCTTATGGAGTAAAGGTCTGATGACCTGAGCCTGATTCACTTAAGGTGAAAGTTTTTTTCCTTTCCTTTTGTTCTTTTTTCTTTTGATTTGTTGAAATAAGGTTTCTCTGTGTAATAGCTCTGGACATCCTGGAACTTGCTTTGTAGATCAGGCTGGCCTCAAACTCACAGAGATCCACCTGCCTCTGCCTCCTGAGTGCTGGGATTAAAGGCATGTGCCACCACTGCCCGGCTGGAAATTTTTTTCCAATTTTTTCCAAATTTTGCATGTGTGGAGCTCTAGTGTCCACCCTCAGGTGCTATCCTTTCTCTCTCTCTAATTTTCTGAGACACAGTCTCTCACTTACCTGGAGCTTACCAAATAGGCTAGCTTGCAATCCACCTGTCTAGGCCTCCCTAATGCTGGGGTACAAGTGTATATGCCATACACACACACACACAGACACACACACACTATTTAATTTTTTAGTGCAATGGTTCTGGGAGTTAAGGCTTACAAGGCAAGCACTTTAGAGTTAGATATCTTCCCAACAGTATAGTACTCCTAACAACAATAGAATCAATACATCCTGTTGACAAATGGTCATGTTCTTCAGTGTGGTACCTCAGAAAGAGGTGGCCTCCATGTCAAGTCTTACTGACTTCTTTTCTTAGGTGGGTGCAGGTGGCATGTCCACGCCTCTCCATTGACTGGGGTTCAGCCTTTCCCAAGCCACTGCTGACACCCTACGAGGTAACAACCACATTTGGAAAATCTGCAGGAGAGTGGGCTTTGTACCTCCTGTCGAGAGGGTTGTGAGATGGCTGGCATCATGAGCACATTCCAAGGTTGGGCCACCATCTTGTTGTGTAGATTTTTTGGTTTGTATTCAAGAATTGGTCCTGATACTTGGTCTATACTGTTGGTATAGTTTACGGAGTTTTCGGAGTGCTGGGAGGGCAAGAGCCGCCACACCTCACTGTGTAAATGAGTCTCACCTCACATTTCTTTTTTTGGTAGTATATATTATATAATAATTATATCCTAAGAAGAATACTACCTTTCTCAGGCTGTGGTCAAATTTACTAATG